>JAFVLL020036196.1:0-68217 GCA_021397915.2 Tor tambroides | reverse complement strand
AGTGCCTTGCTCAAGGGTCTCACCTCAGTTGTGGTATTGAGGGTGGAGAGAGTGTTGGTTATTCACTCCCCCCACCTACAATCCCTGCTGGATCTGAGACTCGAACCCACGACCTTCGGGTTACAAGTCCAACTCTCTATCTATTAGGCCACGACTGCCCTTAATTTATGCAATGGTGAAAAAAAATGGCAAAATAGGCCTACAGGGAAAAAAATGCGAAAAACCGTGTTTGGTATTCGGCCTTCGGCCAAGAATTTTCATTTCGCTGCATCCCTAGAAATAATGGTTATGGGTATTCATGTTTTTAAATAATACTGAAATATGAAATGATTTTTTGACAAATGAAACAATGCTCTTAATTTGAAACTAAAACTGCCACTATAATTTATATATAATTTTATGTTATATTTATAAAAGCATCCGCTGTTAATATATTTCCATTTAGCAGATGCTTTTATATATTTATACAAAATATACAAGAGGCTTTAGTTTCATATTTAGAGTTTCATTTAATTTTTTTAGAAAAAAATTATTTCATTTTCCTAAAGGCACTTTTTGCCTTTTCCCTAAACGTCATTCTGCTTCAAAGTCAACTTAATTATAATTTATGACTATGAATCATTACAATGGTGATTAATGGCCTTAAAAAGAAAAAAAAAAAGAAAAGGGAACTTTAGATCTTGCTCAGCTCAACCAGATTCTCCATTCCTCTGCTTCTCTGAATGCAAAATGCATGATTTCTGCTGCATGAAATCCCTCGCTCCAGCTCTCATCAACGCAATCTTGCGTCATTCTTCAAGGCCTCCTCAAAAGCTCTGAAGGCCTTTCTAACCTCAATCTACACAGCCTATTTTTCACTCACTGCACTAATTCTGCCTTTGCAACCAGCAGCTAGGATACTAACTAGCGACAACGAGCGCACGCCGTCCAGCCCAGTGTGGATAAAACGGCTGAAAGTGGTGCATTTATTTTGGTGCGCCCGATGAGAGTGAGTTAGAATAGCATTGCTCCAGAGACCGTCACAGCGCTCGCCGCCTGTCAGACTAGACTGGCCTGGAATAAATCTGCAAAATGCAGAAACAGCAAAGAGACAGAAGGGTGCTAGTGTGTGCATATGTTTTTAAGACACAGTCTGTGCAGAGCTTCAACTCTTCCTTTCACCAGTAGCAATGCTGTTAATAATAGCATACAGGTTTAACCCAAAACCCTTATTTTACCTCGTGTAGTTTTTTGATGTATTATATTTAAATAAACACTTACTTTTAAATAATACAATCAGAAGCTTCTCTCAAAAGCTAAATGTGACCCTGGACCACAAAAGCAGTCTTAAGTCGCTGGGGTATATTTGGAGCAATAGCCAAAAATACATTGTATGGGTCAAAATGATCCATTTTTCTTTTAATGCCAAAAATCATTAGGATATTAAGTAAAGATCATGTTCCATGAAGATATTTTGTAAATTTCTTACCGTAAATATATCAAAACTTCATTTTTGATTAGTAATATGCATTGCTAAGAACTTCATTTGGACAACTTTAAAGGCGATTTTCTCAATATTTTGATTTTTTTGCACCCTCAGATTTTAGTTTTTCAAATAGCTGCATCTCGGCCAAATATTGTCTGATCCTAACAAACCATACATCAATGGAAAGCTTATTTAGCCAGCTTTCAGATGATGTATAAATCTCAATTTTGAAAAATTTACACTTGTGGTCCAGGGTCACAAAATCAGTGACATTCCTAACATCAACTCCAATAATTCCAAATTATATTAATATTTTTCTATCAAAAAACCCGCATAAGTGCATTTGTTCAGCAACCACACGGATTTATGTTCAGATTTACAACAGTTTATGTTTACTTGAAGATTTAGTCACAGCAAGGTTGCCAGATTAGGTAACCTTGAGAGTAGAATGAGTAGAAAAAGTATACATTTAAAGGAAAGGTTTGCATGAATGCTTGTGGAGACTTTCATTGCAAATTCAAATGAAAAGTGAAAAAAAAAAAGGAAAAAAAAAAAATTAGAATAAATAACCAGTGTGCAAATATTGCAGAGAATTATGCTTAATTTAACAATAGAAGCATAAATCGCTATTTATTATGCAGCCCTACATGAAGGTACATGATGGTAAAAATGGCATTTTTAGATGAAATATCCCTTTAAGCACATTATACATTTTACACCCCAGACTAAAGGTGAAAAATGACTGTTCTGTTGCTGCATCAGAAAAGGGTGTTGATGAAGACCACAGAAGCCCCGGAGAACTGAACTAACTCTGCTTCACACAAACATAAGAGAAAGGAAGAAAGAAGGAGTAGAGCAGGATCTGGTAGACTGAAATGATGGACAGGAGAAGACATGAGTTCTGCTGCATTAGCTGCTTCAGACAGACAGCTGAGATCTGCTGAGTGTGAGCCGCCGGGATTCGCTGTATCACACTATAACTGATTTCACCTCACCTGTGCACCTGAGAGCTAACAACACCCTCCACACGCCTTTCCCCAGAGATCCTCAAGAGATCCTAAACCGCTTCTGCTTTTCTCTGAGGCTCCGTTCATTTAGTTCTCTATGTTCAGCGGATTTCCTCTCGCTGTCATACATACACTCTTCTGGCATTATTTTAATTATCTATTATTAACTCATGTTTTCCCCAGGCAAATGTCAGGAATAAACACTTTCTGTTTTAGAGTTGATTTCATTAAAAGCATCTGCATCTCACACAGAAAAAAAATTAGCTCTGCTCCAAAACTGCAGTGAGCTAACATGCTGCATACGTGACAGCAGCCTATTAAGACAGAATCCTAATTAAAATGGAGCCTCATGTGACTGAAGCGTGTCATTTGATTTGAACTATATACTATTCAAAAGTCTGGGGCCAGTATAATGTTTTTATAAAGTCTCTTCTGCTCACCAAGGCCACTTTTTTTTATCAAAAGTACAGTAAAAGCAGTAAAATTGTGAAAAAAATTTTACAATTTAAAATAACTGTTTTCTATTTGAACATATGTTAAAATCTAATTTATTCCTGTGATCAAAGCTGAATTTTCAGCATCATTATTCCAGTCTTCAGCGTCACATAATCCTAATATGCTCTAATGTGCTGATTTGCTGCTCAATAAACTTTTCTGATTATTATCAATACTGAACAGCTTCAATTTTTTTTTTAAAATTATGATACATTTTTTTTCAAGACTCTTTGATAAAGTTAAAAAAACATCATTTATTGAAAACATAAATCTTTTGCAGCATAAAAATGGCTTTACCTTCGCTTTTGACCAGTTTAATGCATCCTTGCTGAATAAAAGTAAAAAAAATCTTACTGATTCCAAACTTTTGAACAGTATCAGTATTAAATTAAAATTCTTTATAGAATAAAGAATCAAGAATATATTTGAAGAGTTCATTTGCAAAAACAGATAACTCCTTTTTAACAATTTTCAAAAATCAAGTTCAAAAGTCAATCAAACTGCAGTTGGGTTATTTTGATAAGGTTAAAAAATAATAAAAAAAAATACAGCTAACTAACACAATAAAACTCAATAAAAACATGATAACATAATAAAAAAACATGATTTTTGAAAATTAAAAAAAATGGAGTTATCTGTTTTTGCAAATAAACTCTTCATTTGTTGTTACCTTATCCTTTATGCAAATGTAATATATATATACATATATATATATATATATATACACACACATTAAATGTTATTGTCATGTGAAGTAAAAAAGTAAAAACATACATGAAACATATTAGAAATTGGAACATACAACATATATGTTTATATATGTGTAATACATTTTTGGACATATATGTCATGTACATGTATATCCATCCTAAAACCTGTCAATACATGTTATTATATAAGTAAATATAAAAGATAGACATATATTTTAAAATATATATATATATTGCAAAAACATACATAAACATACAGATTTTTTGCATAGGCTATATGTTGTTTTAATAAAGATGCATAAATAAATAAAAATGCACTGTTGACATGCACTATATGGTTGCTGCATACAATATCATATAAAAACAATCACCATATAGATGTTATTAACATATATACAAATTCCACTCTGGGGATTTTACATGTGCTATAAACATATACATGTACCAAGATTATGTATGTATGTGAATGTATAATCTTATCACAGAATTGGTCTTAAATAAGTTATATAATAGGAAGCATAATGTTTGTGTCGGGAGCGTTCCTTATGCCTCAAAACGCCGTCTCAGTAGGCAGCTCACTAGGTTTTGAAACGCAGCTATTGTTTAGGCTGGTGAATAAACAATGAAGATGAAAAGTGCCCAGGAGAGCATCAAATTGATCTTTGTGAGACAAACCCCCATTCAAAACGCTATCTCGACTGATCTTCAGCCCTCAGGACATACTGTCTACAACTGTATAAGAGTCTATATAACTACACGAGACCATCAATACTTCCAGTTAACTGCAGCATCTCTCCTCACAGACTCCTCTCAGACACAAGACTTCTGCCATTTACTCTGAAGAGCGTGAGAAGCTCAGTGGGGCGAACCCGAATCAGCTTGATTTCAGTGGCGTGGCCTTTAAAGACGGGTCGATCTCACAGAATGAAGCGAATGAAAGACCCCGAGATTGAGCGCCTTTCCCAGAGGGCAGCTGTCCTCCTCCAAATGATTTTAAGCTTTATTGCCTCTCTTAAAAAGAGCGCCGACACAGCGAACGCGCCGCCATTTTCTCATTTTCTTCTTAAGGGCTCTCTTTAGCTTTGAGGATACAAAATGAACAAAGCCGCAAAACTGGTTCTAGAAGTTTTCCATTCACAGAAAACCTGAAATAACCTTCTGCGCCATTATCTGAGGATGGAAGAAAGTTGTTCTTGAAGCAGAATAATCCTCCATCCCATTCTCCACAGCTGATGGAGTTATGGAGGAAGAAACTGTTCACTTTTTCCCCTCAGGGCTGTTTTTTCCTATGGCTCAGAGGAGACAAAAATTGGGTGTCAGCGTCGCCTCATGCATTTAAAAGACCAAAAAAATACGTCTAACGCTCTACAAAACGAATCATAAAGTTCAGAAGAAACGTGCTTCTATAAATATTACAGAGCTAGAGTCTAGAGAGTCTAAGATTCAAACCTTGTGGGCAAACTTAATCAGGTCAGTGTTCATTCACAGGAATATAAGACTTCATCCATCAAGTTCATAATGAAATCTGAGCATTTCACTATTATAGCTGTGCACCACATGTTGAGGCATGTGACCAACTAAAGACAAAACAAGAAGGAAAACTGTTTTCCCTCATTCAATATGACTCTATCATAATAATAATAATAACAATAATTTAATATAATCTATAATAATACTATTGCAATAATACTAATCTAAAATAAAAAAAACTAAAAGTATTTGATAATATTATAATAAAAAATATGACAATTAAAAGTGTTATAATAATAAAAATAAACATAATTTTTGTCAATAAAGAATTAAACAAATAAATACATTATTATACATTATTATTACTGAAATATAATAAAACAAGTATTATTTATTATGTAATTTAATTATTAGTATTATTAATATTAATATTATTTGACTATAAAAATAAATAATTATTGCACTAATACTAAAGTAAAATATAAACAAATCAAGTATTTAATAATAATAATAATAATTGTTGTTATAATTATTATTATTATACAGAATAAAAGTAAGATTATAATACTAAAATTTATGGATGTAATTTAATGTCTTTGCTTTCAAATGCTAAACTTCATTCATGTCTCAAGTCGGAAAACATGTAAATCTGTGTAAATATGGAAAAATATCCCTGATGTCTGAATATATGCACAGTTATAGTTTTTGTTTGCACATCATTTGATGCATTGCTCACAATCACTAGAAAATATGCAAACATGCTTGTGAAATCAAACGGCACAGCATTAACTGCAGCAGACGAACAGCGCTGACGTTTGTAGAATCGGATTCTAATGCACCGCATTCACAATGAAAGGAGACGTGTTTGCTGAACTAATAACACTGACCTGGTTACGTCGCATTGTGGGTTTGGTGCGGAAGTTGGGCTACTGTTTCATGAACTTCGGTTTAACCCTAACAATTTTTCAAGCTCAAACTGTGAGAAACCTTACTAAAAAGAGCACCACATACTGCCTTCGGTCCATGCTAAAACAGATTATTCTGCTAAAAGTTACACACACACACACGCACATACAGAAGGCAGGTCGAGTTAAAGGGCGTTCTGTTGACTTTTTAGTGTGTAAATTTGCCCTGTGTGTATTTTTCAGAGTAATTGTTTCAGCTTCAGGTCCAGAGAGTCTGAGCTTTGCAAACAAACATTCATCATATCACCTTCACCGGGCACAACACATTGACCCAGAACATCAATTCCACCTATCGAAACACACACACACACACACACACACAATGTGTGAATATATCAGCGGTTTTGTTGGTAGAAAACCTTGTTAGTGTCTGCTGGACTAGATGAAGTACACAAAAATGAACAGAAATTCACTGCAAATGTACATTATGTTTACAGCAGTGAATTAAAACAATGACTGATAGACCTAAAGACTATAATAAATGCATGGTCACTTTTCACGTTATACAGCACAAAGCAGCATGCAACGTGCATAATATCACTGCAAAAACATAAAATTACATTTTTCAACACCAAATACTTTGCCGGTATGATATTCAAGGTAATATGAGGGTTTCTAGATCTCCTTTTTACTGTTACTTTCAGTCTCACAGGGTTGAAGGAGATGATAATCAATAAGAAAACTGCTTTGTTGTTGTAAAAAGAGCCAATAAAATCAGCAGTGTTAAAGAAACTCCCATAGTGCCACAGAAACTAAATTTAGCTCTGCAGGATTGAAGCGAAGGGCATATTTGTTATTTTAACACTTGCCTTAATGTGTGTGAGCAGGGTAAAGATCCTGAGATCTTGAGAAAAACCTGGAACGACACTTTCCCTTCACTGAGAAACTTCTAAGATAATCACATTTACAATCACATTTATTGAATATATAGTCAAATGTAATTTATTCCTGTGTTTAAATCTGAATTTTCAGCATCATTACTCCAGTCTTCAGCGTCACATGATCCTTCAGAAATCATTCTAATATGCTGATTTGCTGCTCAAGAAACATTTCTGAATATTATCAATGTTGAAAACAGTTAGCCTGAGGAAACCATGATACCTTTTTAAGGATTCTATAATAAATAAAGTGTTCAAAAGAACAGCATTGATTTTAAACAGAAATCTATTGTAACATTATAAATGTCTTTACTGTCATTTTTGATCAATTTAATGCCGCCTTGCTGAAAAGTATTAATTTCTTTAAAAAAATCAGTCTTTTGAACAGCAGTCTCAACATTTGAGTCAGTACTTCAAAAAAAAATTCAATCAATTCAAAATTCAAGTGTCTTCAAAGTCAACATCTCGCAGTTTCCTCCAAAAACCTTTAGTTAATTTTTCAAAGTCTGGTATAAATGAGAATTAAATAATAGCAAACAATGGACCATGGAGTTTCACATTCATTTGTATAGAAGCTTGTTTCTGCCATGGATTTAAAGAAAAAATAGGTAGTTGTGACTATTTCTTTCACAATTCTGACTTTGAGTTTATATTTCCCATTTCTGACTTTTTTTCTCCGAATTGTGAGAAAAAAGTCATAATTGTGAGACAAAAAGTCACAGTATCCTGTTTTATTTTTTATCCCATGACAGAAACAAGCTTCCATTCATTCATACTCATAATTTGAGAACAGTTTTGTAGCGATACTGTATAAACCTTTCAGGACAGACCTACAACACATGCTAACATCTGACCGCACCACAGTCCATAATGAGTTGCATCTGTAATGTGCATCACGACTACTAGGGGTGTCATAGTCGAATCTGAATTATCGAATCTTGCCGATAGTCGACTGATGGTCGAATCATATGTTTGACGGCGGGGCAAAATACATTACCAAAAGTCAAGTCATTAGACAGTCATAAATAGCCTACTGACGTTAACACACAAGGAAAATGTGTAACGGATGCCTCGCAGGTGCAAAAATAATGTTTAATGTTTTGATTAAAAGATAGTTAACATTAAACATCAGTGAAACCCTAAGAATTCACAACATCTTTTACAATAGTGCTCTCATTATAATGTAATGTATATGACAGTAGTTATTAATGATCTGCATTTCTGTTTTGAGCTGCACGCGCTGAAGATGACCTCTAATGAAGCATCTGATAGCAGATTTTTTAATCAAAGGTATATAACTCATCATTTATCTCATATAGAATACGCTTCGTTATTTATACAACATAAAGTTAAAAGGGTCATATGATGTTGCTAAAAAGAACAGTATTTTGTATATTTGGTATAATGCAATGTGTTTATGTGGTTTAAGGTTAAAAAAACACATTATTTTCCGCATACTGTACATTATTGTTGCTCCTCTATGCTCCGCCTTTCTGAAACACGCCGATTTTTTCAAAGCTCACGGTTCTGAGAAGCGAGGTGTGCTCTGATTGGCCAGCTATCCAGTGCGTTGTGATTGGCCGAATACCTCAAGCGTGTGACGGAAATGTTACGCCCCTCACCGTATTGTGATGCCGTGTCCCACCGCGACGACACAAAAACAATAAAACCCATGACAAACGAGGCATTTGTTGCATCCAGTGGGGACATAATTACTGATTATAATGACTTATGCTGTCTTTTTACGCGTCACGTTGCATCGCGCCGCATAAACATTACCATGTCTGCATTTGTGATCGGAGAAACGACAAACAAGCACTACTCCACACTGCTCAAAACTCGCGTTTGAATCGTCAGCGGCAAATTCTTTAAATAAGAAAACGTACTTACAGGCTGTGAGTCAGAAGAGCCAGACTGTCCTTGCAAAGTTGGAATTGCCCCACTTTATAGAAACAGCCTTTGAGCACAGCCGGCATTGTAGGCTACTCTCCCAGGTTCAGGAAATATTCCTCCGTAAAATGCGCTGCACACACTCTAATATTTGGGTTGAACTGTTCTGGAACAGTGTTGTAAAATACAACTTAGTTGTGTCCTCTTTTGGAAGCCCAAACAAAGTACTTTCGCTTTCACAACGAAACACACAGCTTCTCCAGGACATGGCGCCGGCTACAGCAACAATACTATAGCCAAAATAAAAATCACACCCACTTTCTTTGCGTATACATTTGGGCGGTGTTATGCAAATCTTCCCACACCGTGACATGTAGAGGCGTGTTTGAACGAGCCGTTTTAGGAAGGCGTGGTCGAGTCTTAACTTTTATAAAGAATATCTCTTTGGGTTTGAGACTTCAGTCTTTGCAACTTTAGGGGTCTTATCTATGCACAAACAGCTTGTAACACTCCAAAGAGAAAGGAAAACTTGAAATTGCATCATATGACCCCTTTAATATTACGACTTATAGGCTATCTGTACAAAATGCCTCGAATGCAGAAGTGAACGTGTCTGTGCGGCTCTGAATGAACTCCTTTTGTGGACGCGTTCTTCACGCAACAACGTGCAGAAACACGACGACTAAACTCTAAAAATTCACAGCGTTTTATTATGATAGTGTTCTCATTATAATGTTATGACATTCCCAGTCATAGTTATTAATATTGTGCATTGTTGTTTGTCCTGCTCGCTGAAGAGATAATCACCGAAGTAGCCTACTACAATGAAGCGCTTTACTGAAGCGTAACTCAACCAAATACATCTTATACGAGATCAATAATATATACACGATATATATAAACCCGCTGAATTTTTTTGCAGTCACTTGTACCCTACCTGATTGAAAAAATCCAGTCTTTCACTCTGCCTGTGTCAATTTGAGGCTTGTTAAAGTTTTAAATCCCTGCCGCCAAGATGCTCCTCTGTCGGTCACGGATTATGGAAAGTGAAACTTAAATCTATAGGGGTGGTTGGATTTATCCACGCACGTTAAAATGTTTGTTTAAAGCTTCTTTCTATTCAGATTCTTATTTACAGCATTATCTTAATAGGCTGTATATTAACTTATTGGGAGAAAACCGGTAGGCTAGCTCTATGTGAAATCAGACATTGAGCACCCCCATATAGCCAAAATGGCATGATCATAATACCTCTGCGAATATATTCAACTGTGAGATTGGTAGTTGAATCAGGCTCCTCCTATCAAAGCATCGAATCTTCGTCTATTCGGGGTCACCCCTAATGACTACTGTCCATTAGTGCTCCAAATCAGTCACTTACGAGCTTCATTTGACTTACTTAGTAGCCAAGGCAGCTCACTAGATTTTTGAAGAGCTTTATTTGTGAAAGTCATATGGGATAAAAAGCATCTGCTGTAACTCACATAACTATGACTGATCAAAAGAGAGAGAGAGACACACACACACACACACACATAATTGAGTAATTTTTCAGAGAAAATGCAGAAAGTGATTTCTCTGGAGTATGAGGGTTATGGCTTCGGCCGCCACTTCTACATAATGAGTCCAACCACACTCATCCTCACAGGCCAGATGTCCCTCCCATCACACACACACACACAGAGATCTGGGTCACATCGTCCATTAGCATACTTTGAAGAACAAAGTTTGTAAACAAGAGCTATGAAGCGAGCGAAAGAAAGGGAAAGCGATGAATAAACCCAAAAAGCAGAAGTGAAGAGAGTCTTTTGATTCCCACTGGTTTATTTAGACATGCATCTTCACTGGAAGAAGATCTGATTCAAACACACCAGACTATTGCATTGGAAGGGGTCTGCAAATGAACAGCACTTCACGGCTCCGTTCCAAAACCCTAGTGAGAAGTTGGCGTTTGCATTGGGTATGAAATAGTATCATTATTTTGGGCAATTTAGCTTGTTGCATTGCATTCTAAGATGATCTTATTTGTGAAAGGTTGCATGTGATGTTGCATGCAGAATAATTTTACCACCTACTGTTGGAAACAGCCTTCATATCAAGTCCCAAAATGCCATCTAGGTAGGCAGCTCTCTTCCTTTGAAACGGAGCCCGTGGACGTGTTGCGCAAGCCTGCTGATAATTGAAAATTACGCTTGATTGACTCCATGTTCAGGGTCATAAAATGCATGCCGGTATCCATTTCCAACCTTAAAATTCGAACGTGTAAAGTCAAGTGATACAAACAGCTAAACACACAAATCTCAGACGGGTTAGACAGATGAATAGAGAGAGAAGATGGAGGCGGAAATCAATGAGCGAGGAGAAAGCGGCGGCGGCAGGAGCAGAAGCAATCTGAAAGAAAATAGAGGAGGAAATGAGTCGTCTTTCTGCTTCTACTCCCACAGCTGTGTTTTTATACTGTAGGTTTAATGGAATATTGAACTATTTTACGACGTATGTGGGTGAGAGATGCAAGAGAATGAGCAAAGAGAGACTGCAGATTAGCACATTGCATACTATTTCAAACAAATAGAGCATGTGAAAGTGTTAACTGCATCTATTAAAAATTATTCTCCATAATTAAAATATAAAAAAATTGAGATTAAATTAAATATTAGATGAAAAATGTTGCCTTGGTAACTAAATAACAAAAGAAAGAAAGAAAGAAAGAAAGAAAGAAAGAAAGAAAGAAAGAAAGTTGAAGTACTTAAATTACCAAAACTAAAACTGAAATAAAATGAAATAAATATGAAATATATGAAACATATGCACATGTGAAAATTAGTAAAACAAATTAAAATTAAAATCAAAACTGACATTTAAATTTTCAATGCTTTATCTTTTTCATTCTTTTCGTTACTTCATAAAATAAACATTAGCTGAAATAAAATAAGATGAAGTACCAAAATTCCTAAAACTACAACTGAAATTAAATAAATTAAAAATATAAATATAAATATTTTACTTGATGTATTAAAACAACTAAAACTAAAATAAAATTAAAATAAAATATATAGAGATATTAAAAAAAATGCACATAAACAAACGTAAATTTAAGCTAAAATTAAAATGAAAAACTGAAAATCAAACAATTAGCTGAAAAATAAAATAAAATAAAACAAAACTTTAGTTGCTTAACATTTTGTTTAGTTTAAGTTTAAGTAATAACTAAAACTAAAAATTAAAATTTGATTTACTAAACTACATAGACATACTACAAAATAAAAATAAAATGACTTAAATTAAAATGAAAACACAAAATTTAATACAAAATACTAACAAAAACTATACTAGTATATCTCCATGATACCAAAGTAACGCTGATGCCCACTATCTCAGAAATAACCCAGCGAGAGAGAGGAAGACGAGAGGACAACAGAAATGGGGCAAGAGCGAGACGGATGTTCAGAAAAAGAGCAGCCAGACTCGCTGGGACTTTACAAAGACAAAAATGATGAAGACCAAAGTAGAACAGCAACAATGTGCTCATTATAGCAGCTCATTTCGCTAATGAAACATTCATGAATTCACATGTTCATATCATCAGGAATAAGCGAGGAGGAACATGATAATCATGTTTGGCGGTGGGAGCTCATGCATGACGCTTTGCCGTGATTGGTCCGAATATACAGTCTCCACCCACGCCGCTGTTTAGATGTCGATTTAGAACAGAAACCCAGTAATTATCTTCATGAGCACTTCACAGTCTCTTCAGGATGGATTTCACATCAGGTGGGAAGATAATTAGTGCTGTTTGCCAAGTCAACCATCACTAGTACCACTGTTCATATTTAGGGTTAGTGATCTGAACAACGCCAGGCATAAAACTCTCTGCTACTAAAAATAAATGATTTCTGCATCTTAGTTGCATAATTATCGCCTGGTGGTGGATGATAAAATAAGTAAAAACATTCAGAAACCATCTGGAAACTATATAGAACAGCCTAGCAACCATACAGCTGCTTCACGATTTTTTGAAGTTTTTGAAAAAAGTCTCTTTTGCTCACCAAAGCTGAATTTATTTGATCAAAAAATACAGTAAAAACAATATAAAATTGTGAAATATTATTAACATTTTGTGTTCCATGTGAATATATTGTAAAATTTTCTGCATCATTACTCCAGTCTTGTGTCACATGATCCTTCAGAAATCATTGGCTGATTTGCTGCTGAAAATAGTTGTGCTGCTTCATATTTTTTGTGAAAACTGTGATACATTGTATTTTTCAGAATTCTTAATTTAATGTTCAAAAGAGCAGCATTTATTTGAAACAGAAATCTTATGTAACATTATAAATGTCTTTACTGACACTTTTGATCAACTCAGTGCTGAATAAAAGCTAGAACTGTCAAAGCCACCCAACATAAAAAAGTGACAAGTGCACACTTTTACATTCAATCATACTCAACATGTAGATCTTTTGCTATAGAGCAAAGTAGCAAAAATCAATAAGAAAAATCCCATTTATCTTCTCTATAGAGAAATTGATTTTCAGCAAAACCACCATACTGAAGATTTTTTGTAAATGTCTGAAGTATCAAGGCTGCTGTATTTGCACAGACATGAGTGGAATGACGTGAGTAATGGAGGGATTGAGGGTTGGATTGCAGGTGGGGTGTCGGTGTCTAATAGTGAACTGCAGGTGCAGACGGCCGTCTGTGTGTATCCACGGCAACAGCAGGATTCTTTTCTAGCGTTTGGAGAGAGTCTGTGACAGGAAGTTCAAGGACAACAGCGCTGTACCGACCCGAGCATCTGACAAAAGCAGAACACGATGAAGGTGCTGGGAAAAACACAACAGCTCACACACGAGGAAATCCATTTTTCCAGGAATACTTCTGATTAAAACTACAACAAGCAAGAGGCCATGCTTTATACTGTCAGAATTTTGAGCTAACTGGATTTGGAATGCAACTTTGAATGCAAAAAAAAATAAATAAATAAATAAATCCTTGGCACACAACAGGACAATTTTTGGAAAGAAATGAATATTTTACATTGGCAAGCCTGCATTACATTGATCAAAAGTGTGCACTTTGTGTGCATTTTTATACAATGCATCTAATAAAATAGATCTGTGTACTGTTATATTTGAAGAAATATTCATTTAAAAAGAAAAAATATAACTCAATTATATTTTGTATAAATATTGAATTTATTTTATTCTTTATAAATAAAATAATTTTTCATGCAAACAAAAGGTAAAGTTTTGAAACTGAGGTACTAATGTGGATCAGTTTTTATCACAAACGGAAAAATAATTCAAATTCATAAAAAATAAACACTGAAACTGAGACATACAGTACAGGTCAAAAGTTTGGAAACATTACTATTTGTAATGTTTTTGAAAGAAGTCTCTTCTGCTCATCAAGCCTGCATTTATTTGATCAAAAATACAAAAGAAAAACAGTAATCTTGCAAAATGTTATTACAATATAACATAATGGTTTCTGTTTTAATATACTTTAAAATATAATTTATTTCTGTGATTCAAAGCTGAATTTCCATCAGCCATTACTCCAGTCTAAAGTGTCACATGATCCTTCAGAAATCATTCTAATATGCTGATTTATTATTAGAATTATCAATGTTGGAAACAGTTGTGCTGCCAAATATTTTTTTTTGGAAACTGCGATACTTTTTTTCAGGATTCTTTGATGAATAAAAGATTAAAAAGAACAGCATTTATTCAAAATAGAAATCTTTTCTAACAATATAAATCTTTGCTATCACTTCTTATCAATTTAACACATCTTTGCTGAATAAAAGTTTTAATTTCTTTCAATAAAAGAAAGAATAAAAATTTACTGACCCCAACCTTTTGAACGGTAGTGTATATTGGTAGAAAAGATTTCTGTTTTAAATAAATGCCCTTCTTTTTAACTTTTTATTCATCAAAGAATCCTGAAAAAAATATCACAGGTTCCAAAAAAATATTAAGCAGCTCAACAGTTTCCAGCACTGATAATAAATCAGCATATTAGAATGATTTCTGAAGGATCATGAGACACTTTAGACTGGAGTAATGGCTGATGGAAATTCAGCTTTGAATCACAGAAATAAATTATATTTTAAAGTATATTAAAACAGAAACCATTATGTTATATTGTGATAACATTTTGCAAGATTACTGTTTTTCTTCTGTATTTTTGATCAAATAAATGCAGGCTTGATGAGCAGAGGAGACTTCTTTCAAAAACATTACAAATAGTAATGTTTCCAAACTTTTGACCTGTACTGTATGTGAAATGTAAACATTATCTTGAATATATATTTTGATTTCTATATTTATTTTATTTATTCTGTTTCAAATAAATGCTGTTCTATTGAAGTTTCTGTTAATCAAAGAATCCTGAAAAATAAAATGTATCACAGTTTCCACTAAAACAACATTGATAATAATCAGAAATATTTTTGAGCAGCAAATCAGCATATTAGCATGATTTCTGAAGGATCATGTGACACTGAAGACTGGAGTAATGATGCTGAAAATACAGCTTTCATCACAGGAATAAATTACATTTTATAATATATTCATATAGAAAATGGGTGTTTTAAATTGCAATAATATTTCACAATATTACTGTTTTTACTGTATTTTTATGAAATGAATGCAGGCTTGGTGAGCAGTAGGTGAAAATAAATGCAATCCAACCTGTTGCAGGATTTTTGATCCTATCTTACTTGGACCAGATCAGACATGCAAAGACACATGAAATATGTGCATTCAGTTAGAGCGGGGCTGAAGATGGGATGGATTATCCATTAGATGTTACTTTCCTTTCCTAATGTAAAATTCTGCTGACAGAGAAGTTGATGAACTGAAAACAGAAGCAGATAAACAAACACAAAATCCATTTATAAAAGTACCTAAAGGTTCCTCAAAAGGTTCTACCAGTTTGAGAATCTGGTTTAGAAAGACACAAATGCTGACAGAATTTTCTGTTTTGGGTGACCTCTCTCTTTAAATGTATGATTATCACATAATCCAACATTATGTGAGCACATGTTCCATCCCAGCTGCTTGTCATTAGCATGAAGTGCATGTAGAAATATTCAGTCCGCATATGAAGAGAAAAGGACAGTGATAATAAAAGATGATGAAGAGACAGATGGAGGCGAGCCAAAGGGAGAACGAGAGAGCATTGTCATGTGAAATGAGCAGAGAGAGAGAAACTGATAGAGAGATCAATCAGCAGACAGGTGAAAGCTGTTGACAGCTTATTTCTGGCTCTATCCGCTCTGACCCTCAGCATCCGTGATGCGGAAAACAGCAATACAGCATCTCTCTCTCTCTCTTTCTCCTGCTGGAGTCATACAACATCCTCCAAAGGAGAAATAAGTGAGTGAAGCAGAATGAGCGAGAAAATAGACTATTCAATATGTGATGGGTGAAGGCTTTTCCATCTCAACAAAAATCAGCATTTGCAACCTATTCTGTAAAACAAGACACTGAACAAGACGAAAACCTAGGATGGCTTTTTAGGAAAGTTTAGATTTTTTTAAAAATGTTTCTGTTCACCAAGGCTGCATTTATTTGATCAAAAATACAGTAGTAAGAACAGTAATACTGTGAAATATTACAATTTAAAATAAGTGTTTTCCACGCAAATATACAGTAAAATGACATTTATTCTTGTGATCAAAGCTGTATTTTCAGCATCATTACTCCAGTCTTCAGTGTCACATGATCCTTCAGAAATCATTCTGATATGCTGATTTGCTGCTCAGAAACATTTCTGATTATTATCAATGCTGAAAACAGCTGTGATGCATCATATTTTCAAGAAACATTTTATTTTTTCAGTACTCTTTGATGAATAGAAAGTTCAAAAGAACAGCATTTATATGAAATTGAACACTTTAGTAACATTATAAATGCATGTACTGTCACTTTTGATCAACCTAACGCATCCTTGCTCAATAAAAGTACTCATTTCCTTAAAAACATAAATCTTTTGAACAACAGGGTCAATTTTGATTTCATTTTAATGCATGTTGAATATGAATGCACTGCATCCACCCAGTGAATCAAGTGAATCTCATATGCTTTCCACTGTCTCCACGTCTGAATGAGTGAAGACTTGTTCTCGGCTCTGTTTCATAATCCCAGCGCTGCCGTGTTGTGATGCTGATGAGATTATATCTGTGCACTCGATGACGGGGCGTCATGTCTTAACTAGCGTGTGCTTTATGCCCATCTGTATCAGAACATCTAGAGTGCACAGAATGAGAAGGAAGATGAAACCACAATAAAAAAAAATTAAAAAATTTTTTGTAGTAATTAGGCTACTTTGACACAATTTTTATTTAGAAAATGCTAGTAAATTTAATAAAGAAATACCATTAAACTAAATGTGAAAGATTTAAATAGAATTTTCTTGTAAAACAACAGCACAGTGCATATGGAACATGTGCTCACATGATTAGACCTACAAATGTTATATAATTAGGATCCATATAAACAGAAGGATTTGGGATTTAAAGGAAGTTGAAATGAATTTTTTAAAGGGACAGTTCACCCAAAAATCACAATTCTGTCATCATCTCATGTCGTTTCATGTCATTTTACTCAGGTCACAAATTTAGGTTATAAAAATGTTGAGAACATTGTTTTGAAATGTTTCTAAAACTTTAAAATGTCTGGTTTTCTTGTCATGATTAGAACGTTATTTAAAGTTTACATAAAATGTTTCTTATAACATTCTATTATTATTTATTATTATTACCCCAAAAAGAAAAAAAAAACATTATCTGAACAATTATTTTTAATATTTAAGAATGTTAAAATGTCCAGTTTTCTGGTCATGAAAAGGTTACAAAATGTTTCTTACAACTTTCAACTAACTTTATTTTGACCCAAAATATAACATTATTTAAACACTTATTTTTAACTTTTTTTTTTTTTACATTTCGTTTAACATTTAAACATTTATTTATTGTTTATTATTTCTAAGAACGTTAAAATGTCTAGTTTTTATTTTGTGATTAGAACATTATTTCAAGGTTATCAAGCACAGATAACATCATAAGGACATTTATAGAGTGTTGTTCTTAGGACGTTTTTCAAATATTAAATATTTAGAATTTATATCAAATATTAATAAAGTTACAAGAACAGTCCATTTTCATTACTTTAAGAATGTTTTGTCCATTTATACAACTTGATGGAAAGAGGATATTTTGACTGTTTATAGCTGTTTTGGTTGATAAATGATGACAGAAGTTTAATTTGGTTGACCTTCTTTCTTCTGAATAAACCCAGGTAACAAATTTAGGTTATAAAAACATTGTGGGAACATTCGTTTTGAAATGTTTAAATGTCTAGTTCTATTGTAGTGATTACAAAAATGTTTCTTACAACATTCTACTAATATTACTTTTACCCAAAATATATGAAGGTCTGTTTTTAACATTCTAAGAACGTTAAAATGTCCAGTTTCCTTGTCATGATTAGAACGTTCCTTAAAGGTTACAAAAATGTTTCTTTGAACGTTCATCGAGTACAAATAACATCATAAGGACATTCCTAGAATGATGTTCTTAGAACATTTTCAAATATGAAATATTTAGGATGTATATCAAACATTAAAGAATGTTCCATAAACATTATAAGAATGTTTTGTCCTAACATTTACATAAAATTTAAATAAACAATGGAAAAGAGGATATTCTGACTGTTTGATGCTGTTTTGGTTCATAAATGATGACAGAAGTTTAATTTGGTTGAACTGTCCCTTTAAGCCACTCACCAGCTCTTTTTAAATGGCTCTCACGATCTAAACCAGTCTGAAGCAGAATGGAAAATCAAACCAGTCTGAGCTGGTCTTTTAAGCAGGGAAGTCAGATCCTTGATTAAGAAGCTTTGTGAGGACATAAATCAGAAATAATCTCCAGCGTCAGAAGCAAATCTATGTCAGATCTATGTAAAGCCTTTTTTTCTCTAGATATTACTGGGCTGCTGAAGGCAGTCGTACACTCATTTCTGCACCCAGGATATGCACTTTAACTGTTGACATGTATCATGAACAACTAACTAGAGCTCACTGCGGACTGTATTACAGACACTCACAGCACCTCTAACCTTTAGAGTGATACAGAAACACCTTCTAATGAGAGACACCACAGGACCAGTTCAGATAAATAAAGCATCTCTAGCTGCCAGTGAATCAGTGGTAATACAGTCATACAGAGTGACAGACGAAATACAAGGAGTATCAGATTCGTGTGACACAATGAAGCCAGAGATGAATCATCAATATAATCACAAAGAAACTGTGCATTCAGATCGCTTTCACTGCAGAAACACAAGGGAATGAAAGACTTGCACCACATTACTTCCTAGCAACCACACAAAAAACCTTAGCAACTGCATAGCAATGCTTTAGCAACTGTCCAGAACACCCTAACAACTACCCAGAAAACCTTAGCAACCATTTAACTCCCTAGCAACCACCCAGTATATCTAGCAAGTGCATAGCAACTCCCTAGCAACTGACAAGAACACCCTAGCAACTGCCCAGAAAACCTTAGCAACCACCCAGTACATCTAGCAACTACATAGCAACTCCCTAGCAACTGCCCAGGAAACCTTGGCAACCATATAACTTCCTAGCTACCACCCAGTACACTAAGCAACTGCATAGCAACTCCCTAGCAACTGCTCAGAATACCCTAGCAACTGCACTGCAACTCCCTATCAACTGCCCAGGACACCCCAGTAACTGCGTTTCCCTAGAAACTTCCCAGAACAACCTAGCAACTGTTCATAACACCCTAGTAACTGCATAGGAACTGCCAAGAATACCCTAGCAACTACTCAGAACACCCTAGCAACTGCATTTCCCTTGAAACTTCCCAAAACACCCTAGCATCTGCATAGCAACTCCCCAACAACTTCCCAGAACACCCTAGCAACTGTTCAGAACACCCTAGTAACTGCATAGCAACTCCCCAGAAACTTCCCAGAACACCCTAGCAACTGCATTTCGCTAGCAACTTCTTAGAACACCCTAGCAACTGTTCATAACACACTAGTAACTAAATAGGAAGTGCCCAGAATACCCTGGCAACTACCCAGAAAACCCTAGCAACTGCATTTCCCTAGCAGCTTCCCAGAACACCCTAGTAACTGCATAGCAATTCCCTAGTAACTATGCAGGACACCCTATCAACTGCATAGTAACTGCCCAGAATACCCTAGCAACTTCCTAGAACACCCTAGCAACTGCATTTCCCTAGCAACTTCCCAGAACACCCTAGCAACTGCATAGCAATTCCCTAGTAACAATGCAGGACACCCTATCAACTGCGTAGCGACTGTCCAGAATACCCTAGCAACTACCCAGAACACCCTAGCAACTGCATTTCATTAGCAACTTCCCAGAACACCCTAGCAACTGCATTTCCCTAGCAACTTCCCAGAAAACCCTAGCAACTTCATAGCAACTCCCCAACAACTTCCCAGAACACCCTAGAAATTGCATAACAACTCCCTAGCAACTGTTCAGAACACCCTAGTAACTGCATAGCAACTGCCCAGAAAATTCCCAGAACACCCTAACAACTGTATTTCTCTAGTAACTTCCCAGAACATCCTAGTAACTGCACAGAAACTTTCCAGAAAAACATAGTAACTACATAGCAACACCATAGCAACTGCATAATTCTTTAACAACTGCCCAGAATACGCTAGTAACTGCATAGCAACACCTTAGCAAACACCCTTAATCACCTAGGCAACCCCATAGCAACATCCTTGCAGCCACTCCCTGACCTAAACATGCTCTTCACTCCACTGTGTTCTGGAGAAATGATGTCTGTGACATTTGAGTGTTATAAATTATTGATCAAGATGAAACAGTACACCATCATGAGTGTGTGTTCACGTTTACAACAGATCCTGACACACACAAACAAGAACTTGCTATGCTCACATGCTAACATACTGCATACTACCTACTACACAATATATACTATACAGTTATAGTTTGTTTATAAAGAAAACCAAAGGATAATTTTTGTTTTTTTTGTAAACGCAGTGTGCAAAAGTGGTATGGTAGTATTTTAATAGTTGCCAAGGCAATACTTTTTAAGTGTTTCATATAATATTTATAATTTTTTTTTCAGCTTTATTCAATTAACAAAAATGATTTAGTTTTAGTTTATAATAACAACACTGGCTGCTAGTGTGCTGTCACATATTGCTAGAGACTCTACCAGTCTAATTCACAGTTTGGTTTCCTGGGAGACAATCCGTGAGCCGTCTGTTTGAATCACTTCCTGCCCGGCATCCTTTGGGAATTCTGTCCTCTGCTGATCTGGATCACAGGGAAAAGGAAAGTCAAACTGTGCTACTGGGACACAGCTGCTCGCCTTCCCATTGAGCGTGAAGCAGCGAGGGCTTTCCTCCATTAATATCCACCCGACCGACCTACATACTTCAGGAGGAACCACAAAACTGACCGCAAATCAGCACAAACACCAGCCACAAGATTCTGTGCTGCCAACAGAAACACAACACGCTAGCAACCACCCAGAAAACCTCAGCAACTGCATAGCAACACCTTAGCAACTGTCCAGAAAGCATTTGCAACTGTTTAACACCTCTGTAACTACCATCCAGAACATCTTAGCAACCACAGAACTCTGTAACAACCACCCAGAAAACCTTAGCAACCGCCCAGAAAACTTTAGAAACCACCCAGAACACCTTAGAAACCACATCAATTCCTATCAACCACACACACAACATATCAGCAACTGCACAGCAACTGCCTAGCAACTGTCTAGAAAACCTTAACAACCACAGAACTCTGCAGCAACCATCCAGAAAACCTTAGCAACCACATAATTCCCTATCAACAACCCACAACAGCTCAGTAACCTCATTAGCAACTGTCCAGAAATCCTTAGCAACCACATAGCCTAACTCTGTAGCAATAACCTGGAACACCTTAGCAACTGCATGACTCAAAACACATCACCAACTGCATAGCAACTCCCTAGCAACCACCCAGAAAACATCTGTAACCACAGAACTCCCTGGCAACCACCCAACGCCTTAGCAACCGCCCAGAACATCCTAGCAGCTGCATACAAACTCCCTAGCAACTGTCCAGAAAACCACAGCAACTTCATATTTCTTCATATTTTTGTGGAAACTGTGATTTTTGTGATGAACAGAAAGTTCAAAAGAACAGCATTTATGATTGTCTAGGATATTACTAAGTGTTTAAAAGGCTTTTGAAACAAAAACATTTTGACCACAAAGTCTATATTGTTCTCTAACCTCATTAAAGGTGCAGTATGTAATATTTACAGCTAGCGGTTAAAATGGGAACTGCAGTCCAAATTCAAAATATTGGAGAGCATTGTTTCTTCCTTATTTCAAAATAAGGAACTCACATTTCAAAATACGGAACGCAAATTTTGGAGAAACAAGTATATGAACTTGGCATGTTTCCTAAATATCTGCAAACATATTATGGTATTTTTTAATGCTTTAGTACCATAGAGCACCTTTAATCTATCAGATTACTGTCTGTGATTTTGTGTCACCTCCATCTTCATCTATTATCTGTATTTTTCTCCTTTCACAGACTCTCAGGCTGGTTTCCAGGTCGGCTATTTAAGGTCTCCGGGGAGGAACACACAGCAATAGCAGCCAGTTTTACCCTGACGGAAAGAGCAGCAGGCATGAAATTTCCCTTGATATTCCACGACTGGATCTCAGCCGTTCTTTCTCTCACACGCGTTTTGTGGCGTTTAATTGATGCAGGTGGCGGCAGGCTCGCGGAATACAAATGAACGGCGGGTGAAGGTTTGGCCTGCAGTGCTGGAGAGTAACTAACTAACAGCAGTGACACAACTAACTTTAATAGATCTTTCAGCAGTGTGACGGGTGTCTTCAGTGCTGCTTCTTTTAAAAGGCAATTTTCCAACATGTAGCAGTGTACCGTGACAAAACACTAAATCACTGTTTTTGTCACATTATATTGCATTTTACAGCCAAGCGAGCTGAATAATCAAATACGCTTTCCTAACACACGACACTGTGAGTCTGTCTATAAAATGAAGTAACATTGTGAATATTACACTGATTTAAGGTGGTTTTCTAGTTTCATAATAATACAAGTATGAAATCGTGAAATTATAATTGGCATTATAATTGATTTGATTAATTTCTGTGAAACAGTTCAAACTGTCATTTCTGATTTCAGATTTACAGCTCAACATATACAAAAATATCAAAAATATTCCAAATGAAAAATTACTCAGTCCTTGACTGGTATTTTATATCCTTTAAAATGGTTTAGATAAAATATGCACCACTGTTCAAAAGTTAAGTGAAGATTTTTTTTTTTAATGTTTTGGAACAAAGGTTGCATTTATTTAATCAAAAATACAGCAAAATCATGTTGTCATGTTGTGAAATATTATTGCAAATCGAAATAACTGTTTTCTATGTGAAAAGATTTTAAAATGTAATTTATTTCTGTGATCAAAGCAGAATTTTCAGCAGCATTACTCCAGTCTTCAGAGTCACACGATCCTTCAGAAATTAATATATTCTGATTTGCTGATTATTTTCATCAAATGCTAAAAACTGCGTAATATTTTATTCATTTGAAATAGAAATCTTTACTGCCATTTTTAATGAATCCTTGCTAAATAAATCTATTAATTTCTTACAAAAATCTTTATTAATTTTATTGTATTTTTCTTTAGATTGTATTTTTCTTTTTCTTTTTTTTTTTTGCATGTTTCTTGCATTTTGAATCTACTGGGCTAAACTGGATGTTCTATTTGGTTCCTATTATTGGAAAAAAAATCCTTTAAGCCAATTCAGAGCAAATGCACAAACAAAGATTAAAGCAAAAAAAATATTGAAATCTTCAACAGTGATCGCCTGCTTCTCTCTTCTTGCTTAACTGTGGAAAACAACACAACATCCATCACATACAAATGATTTAACACTCCCACAAAGCGCTATACACACGGGTGTGCGCAAGCATAATTGCGCATGCATGCGTGCCTTCTGCATGTCAGCTGTGAGTGTATTGTGACAGATATCAGAGACTGTGAGAGCGAGACAACGAGGTTATGTTATTCACCAGCCGTGGGCTCAGCTCACATGAAGTCATCTCCATTTGCTGCAAAAGGTCAGACAGCCCTTCTCTCCACCCTAAGGCATATGGACGCAAGATTCGCTCTCTGCGTCTGTTTCCACCAGCTCTTGACCTCTCTTCTCTGTCTCTCTACATGGTTGGATGATCATCACAAAGTCAGTATTCTAGCAGGTTCCTCTCAGATAATTATATCATCACAACCTTCACAGCTCCTGCTCGACTGCCTCTGCTTTCTACAGTACAGGAGATTTCATTGGGGGAAGCTTAAAGCTGCAAACCATTTTACATACTATACACAATATGACATATTTCCAAGTGAAATAAAATACTGAATGGATAAACTGTGGGTTTTCACTCATACTGTATGTCTGTTAGCCTTGGTTAAATTAATAATAACTTTTTTAAAATGCATACACTACCATTCAAAAGCTTTTGATATTTATACTAATATTCAGAAAGGATCATTAAATTGATCAAAAGTGGCAGCAGCAAATCAGCATATTAAAATGATTTCTGAAGGATCATGTGACACTGAAGACTGGAGTATGATTGTTTTTACTGTATTTTTGATCAAATAAATGCACCCTTGGTGAGCAAAAGAGACTTCAAAAACATTAAAAAATATTACAGAGCAAAAAAATTTAAATGGTGCTGTTTATCTCCTTAACTTAAATATTTACAGTGAAAATTGACCAAAAATGTCTTTTTAAAAAAGGGCGTGCTTTTTGAACTTCTCTTTTAAATGGGAAATATTCCAGCAATAATGGTGCACATCAAACTATTTAAACAAAGTGCACTGAAAACCATATGTGACCCTGGAGCACAAAAGCAGTCTTAAGCCACTGGGGTATATTTGTAGCAATAGCCAAAAATACATTGCATGGGCCAAAATTATCAATTTTTCTTTTATGCCAAAAATCATTAGGGCATTAAGTAAAGATCATGGTCCATGAAGATATTTTGTAAATTTCTTACCATAAATATATCAAAACTTCATTTCTGATTAGTAATATGCATTGCTAAAAACTTCATTTGGACAACTTTAAAGGTGATTTTCTCAGTATTTTGATTTTTTTGGCACCCTCAGATTCCAGATTTTCAAATAGTTGTATCTCGGCCAAATATTGTCCGATCCTAACAAACCATCAATGGAAAGCTTATTTATTCAGCTTTCAGAAGATGTAGAAATCTCAATTTTGAAAAACTGACACTTAAGACTGGTTTTGTGCTCCAGGGTCACATATAGCCAGTCCATAAACACGCTCAGCAGCGGTGAAAAACAGCAGCGCTGTGGTATAATGGCTTTCTGTGTCTGTGAACGGCATCTGCCGCTGCCTAGAAAAGTGATGTAAGCGATGACTGCAACTTTACACACAATCATACACCGCACTGCACTTCAAGAGATGTGGCGACTTCCTGCTGCGTCTGCTGATTCAAGAGGGAGAAGAACACCTGGCGTTACAGTCCTGCGGCGGGAAGAGTTTGACCTTCAGCCGTTTCTTTCAGTAAAATAAAGGAGCCGAACAAAACATGAGATGATGTCTACTGTAATGACTGCCAGAAACCCAGCATGAGAACAAAAATAAAACAAACAAACAGACAGAAATATGAGATCAGATAGTATGTAAAGCACTTTAAAGTAAAGTTCAATATTAAACACGCCTCGAGACGTTAGATGAACACATTGCTGAATTCAGCTCACCGTCCAGCTGTTTCTGAACACAAAAACGTGTCTCGTGTTAAACAACCCATAGCAACTCTCCCCGAGCATCTCTGAGTTTAAGCTCTTTAAAACACTGCTGCTATTAAAATATTGTTAATAACAAAGAAAACATCTGCACTAGTCCAAATGGATCAGTGTGAATGGTCTAACATCATGAGCCATTTAAATATATGTACTCATACAAACCCTATTATGAACTTTTGTCTACAATTATAGACAGACACAATCTGACTTAACTAATAACACACAAACAGTTACACTTTTCATTGACACTGTAGGACACTGTTGCAAAATGTTTTAAATTGTAACAATATTCTCAATATTATTGTTTTTACTGTATTTATGATCAGCCTCAATGAGCATAAGAGACATTAAAAACAAAACCAAATACAAAAACCTTATTGACCTCAAGCTTTTGAATTGTAGTAGTATATATCTGCTTTGTTTTAACATTTAGGTAAATAGGGAATATTGGACCAAATATATTGATGGTAGGGCTGGGCGGTATGACCAAAATTTTATTTCACGGTATGAGAAATTTTATTTCACGGTAACGATATCTTTCACGATATAGTTTTTTATATAGGTAGTTATTCCAGAAAATGTACAAAAGGGCTTTATATAATAAATAAGCTTGAATATTTAAGAAAAGAAAAGGACTTGATCTTATTTGATTATTTTGTATTTTATTTTTAACCTTATAAATATGGTAAACAAAATATGACTTTATATGAACAACAATTCCACTGTATGTCACATTTCACAGCTTGATGTGGACAGAACTTATTATTGTAAACTTTTCTCAAGTAACATCTCACAGATATAAAATATATCTCAAGTAAATAACAGGAAAAGAAAACTTAAATGTGAAAATATAAATGCCGCTGCTAGTGAGTACATTAGCATGACACAGTTTGCAAATCACCTTTTTCTGCTCGTTGTCAGATTTTGCAAAACCGAACCAAGTCCACACAACAGATGTTGCACCTCTTTTAACTCTTTCCCCGCCAGCGTTTTTTAAAAAAGTTGCCAGCCACCGCCAGCATTTTTGATGATTTTCACCTAAATTTGACGGCCCTCAGAATATTTTCTGCTATGAATATATGAACATATTATATATCAAAATAAAGAACCAAGCCTCTGATTTTAATTAAAAAAAACTATTTTATTCTATCTTCATGTGTTCATGTTTTATCACCCCTTGAATGCACATAGGTTTCATCAGAAATACAACATTTTGGCCAAAACCTGAGAAAAATGCATTTTAAAAAAGTAGTGCATTTTCAAGCAAAATACATTCAAATGTCAAATTCTTTCACCTGTAAATTATTATATGAATAACTGAAATTGCATTCAATAAACAGGACAGACACACACACACACACACACGTTTATACACACAAACACACACATATAGGCTACATCCATACATCCATACATATACATACTGTACATACACACACATACACATATATATATAGAGAGAGAGAGAGAACATCACACACACACACACACACATTCAGATTGACGGGTTATCGGTCCATACACAACTAGAGATGTTTCTGTGTCTGTACAGGCATCTCTCTCACTGACTACTTCATCAGATTCAAAATGGTCAAAACATGATCTACATATATATATATATGATCTACATGTTCTCTGATCCTTCCATTAATGCCGATCGTCTTGTATTCGGACCCGTACGACCCGGAAGTCCCGTAACTCATTCAGGACATGCGCTAGTGCTTTCCTTACCGCAATATACCTAGAACACGGATTGCCGTAA
This sequence comes from Tor tambroides, assembly GCA_021397915.2. Lineage (NCBI taxonomy): Eukaryota > Metazoa > Chordata > Actinopteri > Cypriniformes > Cyprinidae > Tor > Tor tambroides. Next base: position 40,657 of record JAFVLL020036196.1, on the reverse strand, counting down.
AAACTCGTCAATGGCGGGGAAGCGTTGTCTCTTAATTGACGAGATATCTCGTCAATGGCGGGGAAAGAGTTAATGACGAGTTCCTCCTCCTGCTCAGGATTTTCTTTTGAGCCATCCTCGTCTGTTCGTTTCTCCTTTTCCATGTTTTTACAACCTCCCAGCGTATCCTTCAGTCTTGCATTCAACGGTTTGACCAGTCTCAGCCTCACGCGTGCTGCATGTGAGTTGGCCACGCCCACTTATTTACATTTCGCGGTATACACGGAATAAAAAATTCTTTTACGGTACACATTTCATTCCGCGGTAACGATATATACCTTCATACCGCCCAGCCCTAATTGATGGTGGTGAGTCTTTATACACAAACACAATTTGACCTAACTAATAATATACAAACGGTTGTACTTTTCAAAAAGTTACTGAAGACACTGAGTGATCATTGACATGGCAGGCTGGAAAAAGTAAGTGAACCTCTGAATTGGAGCCAGTTGTGCACAAATAGCCAATTGAGATGCTGTGGCATAACCTAAAGCAGGTTGTGTTATTCAGAAAACCAAGAAATATTGCTAAACAGAAACAGATTTGTGGGTAGGGATGGTTCAAAATTGGTCAGAAGTCTTATAAACATCTACAGAAGGCATATGGTGGAGGTTTTGCTCCTAAAGGAGCATCTACAAGTTCAATTCAAGGGGTCACTTATTTTCTCCATCCTGCATTGGGAATGAATAGTCAGTAAAAATGTGAAAAGTACAACCGTGTGTGTGTGTGTGTGTGTGTGTTATTAGTTAAAGGTAGGGAGAGAGAGACTAGCAATAGCAAGCTAGCTTTGAAAGCATAAGATCCCACCCTCCCTGCAAATCACTCTCCAAAGCCACGCCTCCTCCAAAACACATGACCGCACACAGACAGAGCAGAGACATCAGTGACAAGATGAGAGACAGCGTCAATGCTGTCAGATTACCTCTGGTGAGAAAACATAACAGTACAAAGCGCATAATATTACAATAATAACGTCTTCCTTTCTCGCTCGGTCTGCAATAACGCAATGAAACGCGGTGATGATGTAACATGTCTGCACGAACAGAGTGCACAGAGGTATGCAAATACATACATTTACAGGCAAGTGGGACAGCCTATCGTGGCCCTAGGACCGAGGGATATGATTGGACAACATTTTATGGTCCTAAGCCTTCCACAGACAATATAAATACATTTAGACCACTTAAATTAAGTAATTGCTATCGGGATGAGAAGAGACGTTCAACCAGCAGACCAAAAAATATTTTTGAACCAAATCACAAACCCTGCCTTTAAATCAGATTGTGTCTATAATTGATGAAGATCAGACCACATTTTTTGAGAAATTAATGCAAAAATCCAGATATTTTCAAAGGGTTCACAAACTTATTCCACTGTATGCCAAACCATTTGACTTTAACCTGCAAACTTGCATCGAAATGTCTCAGAAATGTGTCCCTCTTCCTCCCGATCTGAGTGTCGGTGGGATCATGTGTTTGTTATCGAGCTCTAAGAGCAGAGCACTAGTTAAGTGCCCTCGTCTCTGCCTTCATCTGATACTCAGAAATTCCCCACCAAAGCCATTTCTGTTGAAGAGAGCTCGTTTGCTCTATACATCAAGATTCTGATAAAAATGAAGCACCTCTTTTGTCCTTTAATGTGTGCTGATTCTATGTTTCCGAACATAGCAATAATTCAAAGATCCATTCTATGAAGGGCACTTGGATTTCTCTGAACGTTGTCATTAACTTCAATTATGGAACATGAGTAATACACTGTCTGACAGCACACACACGATAACATTCAAAATATGTCATTTCCCATCTTTATACGTGAGATCGGACTGTGCTGATATCACTGGGGCTGTGCTTGATCAATTGATCAATGAGTTTTAAAAAGGTACATGCTGATAGACAGCGAGTATAAATAGCAACAAAGAGCATCTTGTTTACAGTAAGCACAAATCGTGACAGATAATATTAATGCAAAGTGTAAGTTGACATAATACCCTATATATACCAAATCTGAGCAATGGTGGGCAGAGTTACTGAAAACAGACTTTGCCAAAAAGACTGACTATTTAACGTGTAGGAGCGAGTATGAAGAGTGTGTATTTATCTGTCTGTCTGTGCTGTTTGTTCATTTTATTGTCTTCTCTCTATAACTATTCAGCAACAGAATAAATTATAAATGGCGCTGTTCTATTATAGCCAGAGATAATGAGCAGGTCATGTGATCTGAGCGTCTAATTAGAAGCAGGACTGGCGTATACAGTGATGCTTGTTGCATTACAGATGGTTTCTGTTGAGTACCATCTGTGATGTAAATGCAAGCACCTTTGAGAGTGTGTGTGAGTGTGTGTGTGTGTGTGTGTACTTGTTTTTTCTATCCTGGTGGGGACTTAGACCTGAATACACACAACCTCATGGGGACTTGTGTCACGGTGGGGACCTAAATTGAGGTCCCCACGGGTAAACAAGCTTATAAATCACACAGAATGAAGTTTTTTGAAAATGTAAAAATGCAGAAAATTTTCCTGTAAGGGGTAGGTTTAGGTGTAGGGTTGGTGTAGGACGATAGAAAATACGGTCTGTACAGCAGAACAACATTATGCCAATGAGAGTCCCCACAAGGATAGCAGAACAAGTGTGTGTGTGTGTGTGTGTGTGTGTGTGTGTGTGTGTGTGTGTGTGTGTGTGTGTGTGTGAATACTTTAAGAGAAAGCAGAAATATCTCCAGAAAGAGGGGAGGAAAGTTCAGTGTCGCTGTAAGAGCTGTCTTGAGCTGTCAGTCAAAGCATCTCTCTCTCTCTCACACACACACACACACACAGACACACACAGTATGCATTCGGTCACAGTGTGAAAAAAAACTGCACTGCAGCTGCTCACGTACTTTAAGAACAAGCAGAAGGTTCAATACGTTAATAAGTTCATCTCAATTGTCAGCATTTGTGGCATAATGTTAATTAGCACAAAAAAATGAACTATTTTTAATAATAATAAAATGAGGTTATGGAGAGGGACTGACAATGAAAGTGATTTTTTTTTCTGATGATTTAAATGAAGATTATAATTTTATGGGTGTTTGATTGTTTGTTTATAATTTAGCACCAAGTCAACAACCACTGCTATATTCATGGTGAAAAACAAGTGAAAAATCGAAAAAGTAAACATAAAAAAACAACAAATAAAAACAAAATTTATAAAAGCAAAATGTATAAATAACTAAAAAAATCTATAACAAAATATGGTCTTACTTAATTTAAAAATTACAGTTTAATGAGAATCAACCAAAAAGAGTCCTAGAAGAGTTAAAAACCACAATCCATCAAAATAAGCTTCAGAGATACTGGATTCTGTCATAAGGGGCATAAAGGAGCATCTTCACCCATTAACAAAATGTGTGTGTGTTAGTATGTCTTATTTGATAAAAGCACTGTTAAACCCTGTCAGTTATTTAGGATGTGATATTGTTTCAGTCATCATTTTTACAGTAACTTGGAGGATTTAGGGTTTACATGCTGCATTGACATGCACACAATGCAAATGAATTCTTACTCAGTATTTTTGTATCTTGTATCTTGTTTTCCAGTACAAACATCGAAATATCCTTAAATCAAGATACATTTACTTGAGAAGCAAACTGACTTGAAAAATGTTTCAAAATTATGTAAGTTTTTGCTTAAAACCAGGAGAAAAAAAAAATCTGTCAGTCATGCCAGAAAATAATCTTGCTTTCCCTTTGAATTAAGTTCATTTTTCTTACCCCACTGACAGATTTTTTCTTGTTTTATACATAAACTCACTCAATTTTGATACATTTTTCCAGAAAAATTAATAGCTTAATTTCTATTGAACGCAGACAAGACAGAGATCCGTCTTAGCTTGTGCGCAGCAGACGCTGCGGTGATGTTTGAGGGCTGCTATGCCTCTTATTGTATCTGGAAACCCGATTCGCTCCACCTGATCTGTGTGTGTGTGTGTGTGTGTGTGTGTGTGTGTGTGTGTGTGTGTGTGCTCTCCTGAGCTCCTGAGACAGACACGCTCCTCCATTATTCAGAGGAAGACAGTGCAGATGTACAGCTCTCTGAACACACACACACAGGATGGAGAAAATCACAAATGCCATGGCTTCAATATCTCAACTGTTTCTCCTAGAGAGCCACGGAGGGCAAACTGAATTTTGCTGGTAAAACAAATCCCAGAAATCTCACATGCATCTCCTCTAGAGTTTCAGAAGAGATCTCAACATTGTCTCAAACTGTGCTTAGATTTGCAGAAATGCCAATATTGCAAAAAATTATTTTTGTCTCTTTTTCCAGTACAATATCTACAATAACACTCTTAAATCAAGATACATTTACATGAAATGCCAGTCTTGTTTTCTGAAAAAACTGATCAAAATTAAGAAAAAATACCTGCTAATGAGGTCAGAAAAATAATCTTGTTTTCCCTTTAAATGAAATTTATTTTCATGACCCCACTGGCAGATATTTGTTCTAGTTTTAAGCATGAACTCACTTAGATTTGATAGATTTTTCAGCAACACTTAATATCTTAAGTCATTTTGCTACTCAAGTAAACATATCTCAATTTAGAAATGTTATTATTTGTACTGGAAAACAAGACAAAAATACAGAAAAAGAAAATAAATGAATCAAAAGTCATTATTTAAAAGATTTTAGGCTGCATCACAAAAACTGCGTAATGATTATTTGGATACTTTTTTCTTTACAATAACAATAAGACCAGGAACATGCATTAAGAATGTAAGTAGGGTCTACCTTGATGTTACATTGACTTTAATGTTTCAGGCACTTTAAAGAGAGACATTAAAGCAAACATGAAGCCAAAAGAAGCAGCAGAAGAAAGGAAGGTTAGGAAGGAAGAGCATAAGGTATGCTCCAAACACACAGAAATGTCTATGACAGGCGTCCTCTGCCGTCCCTGTAGAAAAACGCATGAGCAGCGAAGCTTCAAACAGACGGCCTCCATCTTCCCTCATCTCTTCAATAATGCCCTTTCATCTGCTCTCTACATCCAGTCCAGACCAGAGCAATCCAGCACAGAGACACAGACTAAGAGTGATGAACAGATCATTATTTTTATTTTTGGTTATGTTTGGTTAACTAAGTTTAGTTACAGTAGCAAAAACAGCCTGTTTAATTCTGAGGGTCAGAGAAGGTGGGAAATGGTCATAGTCGAAACTAATGACAAACATTAGAAATCTACTTTTATAAAAGAAAAAAAACCCTTTAGATCCATATAATCAAGCTTCCTTTTTTCTAACAGCATTAATGATAATTAATGTAATATAACACGACAATATTAATACTATTAAAAATTGAAATTTATTTTTGAATGAATGAATGACTGAATGAATTCAAAATATCTTGCGTTGGTTGCACAGAGGAAATTAATGCAATTTATGAAAGCGAATAAACAGCTCATGATGTCAAACCACATGCTGTCAGAAGAGATCAAATGATGCTGCTTTACAAATGAACTTTGTCTTTGATGTGACTCAAATGATTCCATTTATATCCTGATTTCAATTGGATGTTGCATATTCTGTCTGATACGTCCTTTGAACTGAGATGAGTGTAGATATGAGCTGTCTAGATTGCCCAGAATACACTGAGCAGCCGACAGCACGACTGAGACGACCATACACTCCTGCTTAAAGGGAAATCATTTACTTGTGTCCTTCTATTTCTTTGTGGTTATTTCTTGTGCTAATTGCCATATAACACAAAAACAAAAATGAGGATTAGGGCTGTCAAGCTTCTAAAATGACCAAAAGGTGTCTTATACACTATATCCCCAATTTTAAAAAGCCATATGACAGAAATTATGATTTTTCCCTAAAATCACTGTAATACATATTAGTGATGTCAAACAACCAAACGTCTGGCATGAAGAGTCGTTCAGTGAATAATGACTTATAATGAATAATGAAAGCAGTGTGTGACTTCAAAAGACTTGGAATAAAATGCATGAGTCATATGGACTAATTTTATTACGCTTTAATGGTGCTTTCTTTTTGAAGTCCCAGGTACCATTATAAAAAAACAGGTCAAATTCTGCAATATATTTTCTTTTGTGTTTCATGGAAGGAAGAAAGAAAGTCATACAGTTTGGAACTTGATGTGATGATTTGAATTTTGAATTTCATTTCTGGGTAAACTATTCCTATTGAATGAGAGTCCAAACAGCTCATTTGCTCATTAAGATGTTCTTAACTTCAAACCGTTGCTTCCGGCTAAAATATGAGTCCATAGCCCATAGTAAAAAAGTCTTCTGGTCTGAATCAGGAGAGAAATCTGCACAGAAGCACCATTTTCAAGCCAAAACAGCTCTAAACAAACTCACCTACATCTTGGGTGGCCTGAGGCCGAGTACATTTTCAGCAAATTTTCAATTTTGGGGTGAACTGTTCCTTTAAAGTTAGCGCCATCAAATCTGATCATAAACAAGATGAAGCATGCACGCCTATATATTTAGCCTTTTTGCAATGAATTATGTCTATGAAATAATCTGTAAAAAAGGTCTACATGCATTTCTGCTCATTTTTCTGCCATTCTAAGAGCGATTCTACTGTGAAATTCTAAAAATAAATAGACAGGAATAGACTGGAAAAAAGAGACAGAAGCCTGCTGAGAGTCAACATTCCCATTTAGCATTAAACACACTCCAGTGTGCGGGTATAGAGGACAGACATATGCTGGAAAACACACACACACGCACGCACGCTAACCAGCCCCCCGAGGATCTGTGTGCCCTTCAGGGGAACGGCGGATGGCAGAATTAGGATGGCAGGAGGAGACACTTTTGATAAAATGGAGGCTGAGAGAAAAGAGGAAAATGGGGTGAGAGAGAAACGTGTGGTCTTCCGGACACCCGGATTAAAACGCAGCACCCTACTAGGGCGATCAGTTTTAAGAACCCATTCGAAAAAGATTGGAATTGGTGAAATATCTACATCGTAAAAACCTGAAGGTGCAAATAATACATATAATAATATTATTGGAATATGTTTTGCATTCTTTCTACTTCAAAATTTCACCTTTAATTATATGTGTTACTTGCCATTTCCTTGTAATTACTTGTGAAATGTACTAGCAATTTCTGAATAAAAATTATTTCAATGTTGTGACAATGTAATCAATGTAATGAAAAAATAATGAATGCAGCGTATAAACAGTTACTTTTAAGTTTTGCCTGCAGAATGATTTAGTTGCAGTATTTATTAGTAAAATATCAATGTACAGTATACGCAACTTCTCCATATAACCGCTGTATAGTTTACAAACAAGCTTTAGAGACAAACAAATGTGCACAAATCATTTGTTGCAATCGACGCAATTCATAAATTAGTTTTATTTTATGTATGCATAAAAGGGTGTGCATTTCAGAAGCTGTCAATATGTTGATATTTTGTTTGTGTAAAAAAAAGACGCATGAATATTAATGAGATCACGTGGCCCCTAGGGGGCACAAACAGACTGTTTCAAGTCTGTCATTTGTTTTGATGATGATGCCTCGATCTGAAACAGACAAGCACATCTGGGGCCAGTTGCATAAACTTAGCCACAATGTTAAGACTGTGCCTTAAGAGCTAGTTTTACCAACTAGCAGTTGCCAAGGGGTAATCAGTCTCACTACAAATATGACCAATCTACTTTTTCAAAACTGAATTTAAAAAGCTATGACCAGTCTTGAAGAAAAAAATTAGATGACTAACTCTTTAAGACTAGTCGGAACAATTTATGCAACCGGCCCCCTGTGTTCTGTGATCAGCAGTAAGCATGGACTGTGATGCAATTGTGCTAAATTTAGGCATTTCAATATTTTGTTGTCAATCAGGACATTCACAGCCAATCAGAAAGCTCTCTGCTCTGGGTTCAATTACAAGTATTTCTATGAAGCGCAAGATGATTGATGTTTTTGACGCTGAAAAAAACAGACTTGGGTGATTTTCATGACCAACACATGGACCAGCATGAATTTAATGGCATTGTATTGATTTTGATAATTGTAGAGTAAATCATCGCTACTAGAAGTTTGAAATTTGTTAAAATCATTAACTTAAACATCAGTTAATAACGTCTGTAATCCTTCAAAATCAAATCATCAGATTGTGTCAAAAGAGAGCTGTGCTGTTACTTCAATAAGAGATTAGACTTACAATTTTTACCTGCACTCTCAAAAAAAAAGGTACAAAAGCTGTCACTGGGATGACACCCTTTCAAAAGCTACTTCTTTGTACCTTTTTTACAACTAAAGAATGCATTTTGTTACCTTAAAGGTACATATTTGTACCTAAAGTGTGCATATTAGTATCTAAAAGATACATATTTATAACTTTTGAAAGGCTACTGCCCCGGTGACAACTTTTGTACCTTTTTCTGAGAGTGCCGTTAAATAAAATCAAAGGATGCACTTTTTACTTGGACCAATAACAAACCATCTATCAACCACCCAGAACACCTGCTAACCAAGATACTCTCGCAACCACTTGACAAAAACCTAACAAACACTTAAAACACAGGCGTTTTGCACAGGCAAGAAAACATTAAGAGAGCCTCTTAATGTTTACACACACACAAAACTGATCTGAATGAATTTTCTGTCCCACAGCTGCAGCCAAAGATCAACCCAGCAAACACTGTACATCTTTAAAGATCTTCATATTTGAATTTCTTAAATTTCTCAGGTAAAACAGCGATGTTTTATACCGTTTACTATTTTCACTCACACACTGTGGATCATTAATTCCTAAAAACACAATTCCTGCACACATTAAGAAAGGTTTGGTATCTTAACAGTGTATACTAAGTCCAGATTCAATGCTTTAACGAGCTTCGAAGAGCTAAAACGCATGAAACACCAGCTCTGCAGCATGCATGTCAGTGCTACGGGCTCAGAATGAAACTAAACATCTAGTGAGAAGTATTTACCTTTATACGTCTATTTACTAAACTGTCTCCAGCCTACATGCTGAAATAAATCTACATTACTAGGGATATGCAGACTAAAACGGCACCCTGGGAAATTACTGACAACCAGCCGTGGATAACTAACTCCCCTCCATTAAGTGAGCGCATTTGTCTCTTTCTGAACGACCAGCAGCCAGTGACCCCAGAATAAAGAGGGTGTCGAGAGCTTCATGTAAGGGTGAGCGGAGCACAGAGACCCTCACACACCTCACAGAGGTGTTAATGGCTAAAACACAGACAAACCTATCTCTACAGCTTTACCATTCAAAAACAAAAGCATAGTAAGAAATACTAAGGGTTTAGTAGCACTACACATCATTCATTTAGCAACAGGAATAAAAACAATAATCCATAAATATAAGAAGCTGTGCAAGGTAATTATGCATTTAGAATGATACACATAGTTTATTACTATTTATTTTGTGCAAACTTACTAAACATGCGTCAGCATAATAACCCAGCCAGCTAACAGGGACCGTTCTCACACCTTTCTCTAACGCTTTTTAATTTTTTTTTTTAAGTTATAGTCATGTTAGGATAAAACGTTCTCGAAGTAATGTGCATAGAACGTTCTCATAACTCGATTAACATGTTCTCATAACGTTGAGAGAAAACGTTTTTAGAACATTCTCTGAACATCCTTATGATGTTATTTGTACTTCAACGTTCTAAGAAACGTTTTTGCAACCTTTAAATATCGTTCTGATCACGACAAGGAACTTTTACATTTTAACGTTATCAGAATACTATAAATAAACGTTCAACTAACGTTATATTTGGGGTGAAAATAAAGTTAGTAGAACGTCACAATTTTGCAACCTTTAAATAACGTTATGATTACGTTTCTATAACCTAGATTTGTTACCCTCCTCCTACGAATATGATCTGTGCACGTTCATGATGTATTTTATGAGATTCACCCTTTTGGTATAAACATAAAAGAAACATTTCTGTCATAATTTCTTATGCTGCTTCATTATGGCTCGGATCAGATTTCTAATAATGATTACCGTCACGGGACCGCTATTTGATCAAAATCTCGAGCAATTATGTAATTTAAATCAATAAATCCCAAAAAAAAAAAAAAAAAAATGCATACAGTTCTACATTCATTCTGAGAGTCAGCTATAAAGCTCACCGTTAATTCCTAACATGTCTTATTATTATTATCGAAAACAGCGATTTGTCAGACGGTCAAGATGAGAGTGCGATAAACACGGAAAATATTAAATCAAACGTAATTTGTGTGTGTTTTAATTACACAGGCACATAAACACAGTGTAAAGAACAAAAGAAGGAGCGTGTTGAAAATAATCGCGTTTAATCACATTAAGAGCTTGTAGCGCCGCTGCTGTTGTGTGTTTGATGCTCTCACGCACATTCTCGTGTTATTTCAGCGCTGTTAATTTGATGGGAAGCGGTGAATAATCTTACCGGTTGGTCGTGTGGATGTAGACGAGGCTGGCTGAAGCGCTTCTGCGGCGGTCTGCGGTGTTTTTCTCAGAGGCTCGGGAGCTGTCCTCCGCTCGCGGTGCTGAACGCTCTCAGTGCTGGACAGCGCAGCGGCAGCAGCGCGAGAGCCGAGACGGAACGATTCGAGCCGAGCCGCATCAGACGCAGCGCCCTCCAGCGCTCAGGAGGAGCAACCGCGGCGTGCCGCAATACTGACTCATATCAAAACAATTCATGGCATTATTAAAACAGCCAAATTAAGAAATAATAATTACTATAATTCATAAAACAGAAATTTAAAGAGGTTTATAACATGTGATGGAAAGACAAGTATAAAAGCGTGAATTCACTAGCGACACCTGCTGATGCAGTTTCACCACAGGAACATTTCTGTATGTTATATAAACATTTTGAAAATAAATACATTATAATATATAAAATGGTTCTTTTATCAATGTTGATTTTGTTAATATTGATCATTTTTAAGGTTTCTTTGATAAATAGAACGTTCATATTAGAATAAGTGTTATTTTATTATTTATCCATTTATTTAAATATTATTTAACCTAGACTTTTTTTGTTTTTAACATTTACAGAAAAACTAAAACACACACAAAAAAGGCAGAAAATCAGCATATTAGAATGAGTTCTGATGGATCATGTCACGTGACACTGAAGACTCTAACCAGAAAATTCAGGTTTGACATCAGAAATAAATTACGTTTTACAATAAATCTATATAGAACACATTTATTTTAAATTGCAATAATATTTAGGAAATATTTGAATCATCAATATATGTATTTAGTATTTATTTGGTATTTTTCTTATAATAACTTTTGTAACAGAACTGTATGCTTGAGGAATGAGGAATGCAAAAAATAAAATAAATAATTTACTTGTCTACACCTGATTCTGTAAAAAGCATGCAAACTGTCACTTTTGGGGTTTTAAAAATATACATATAATTTACTAGATAATAGTTTATCTAATAGCCTGGCAAAAAAAAAAAAAAAAAAAAAAAAAAAAAAGGGGGATTTGTGCCTCAAATGCTTTACAGAAAGTTACGGGACACCAAAGCTTACCACATGAGTGTGAGTGATACCATCACAAAGAAAAACACACTTAAGAAAAATAGTCCAATTTTCTATTTATTCCTTGGAGGAACTGTTGAAAAGAGCAGCCGAACAGTCCAAAGCTGAAATTACATGTGGAAACGTATACAAGGCACAAAACGTTATAGATAATGTCCCACCGCATCACATTCACTGATATTTTTATGAGAATTACAAAGTAACATGAACAGAAGAAACGTCTGCTGTGTCTTCATCACTAAGGCATTAAACGGCACGGGAAAAATGCATGTTATATATTGGCTGCAATGAACTGAACTGAATCTGAAATACTGAACCCATAGTTTTAGTCTGGCTCACATCAATTCCACTTTCTTCTCCGCATCGATTCTGACAATTATAAATAATAAAAATAAAGCTGTAGTCACTTGCACATTAGCGGGAAAGAGCATCATTGGCTGCATTTGTGAGAGAGTAAAATGTCATTGGTCGTTGGTGTGGGACGAGTGTTCTGATTGGATGTGCATGTGGGTCGTGTGATTGGCTGTGGTTTTGAGAGCGTGTGCTGTCATTGGCTGTAGCTGTGGGATGAATGTCCGTGAGTGACGGCCTGGACGGCCTGTTCAGGAACCAGACTGGGGTCTGAGAGGATTGATGTGGAGGTGCTGAGCAGACGGAGAGAACTCAAAACAGCTGGAGAGAAACACAGACAAAACATGGTAGAAGTATTACAATCAAACTGATATTACCTGATAGATCCGACTCGATTTCTGATTGGATAAGCAGGTTCTGCTGTTGTAAAATGCTGATAAACAATTCTGCATTACTGCTAAGTTGCTTGGCAACTAATTTTAACTAGTGGAAGAATTATTTATTCAAACTTTTTAAAAGAAATTAGTATTTTTATTCAAGTATGCATTAAATTGATCAAAAGTGACAGTAAAGACATTTATAATGTTACAAAAGATGCCTATTTCCAATGAATGCTGTTCTTTTGAACCTTCTATTCATCAAAGAATCCTGAAAAACAAAAAAGTATCACAAAAATAATCAGCAGCACAACTGTTTTCAACATTAATAATAATCAGAAATGTTTCTTGAGCAGCAAATCAGCATATTAGAATGATTTCTGAAGGATCATGTGGCACTGAAGACAAGTTTTTACAATATATTCACATAGAAAACACTTATTTTAAATTGCAATAATGTTTCAGAATATTGCCTAGAATTATTACTTTAGTTATTTTACTGTAGTTTTGATCAAATAAATGCAGCCTCAATGAGCAAACGTGACTTCTTTTAACATCTTATCAAAATTTTATCAAATTTATTTTAAAAACATATGATCATTTTATATTATAAATGTTATATTCTATTTATTTATTTATTATATTTTTATATTTATTTATATAATATTAAAGTATAATTAATGCAATAACATAGTGAGTTGATCATGATTCTGTTTTGCATCATGCTTAAAAACACCCCTTTAACTGTTGTAAAATCATGGTGAAATTGTGGTAAAATTGTCCTCTCAAGGTTTACTGCTTTTGCAAAAGGCTATAAAATAAAAAAATACTAACACACACACACACACACACACACACACACACACACACACAAAAAACAAGGCGACAGGGAGTGATAAATATGCCAGGACATGGAAAAGTGGTTCTGAAAGTGAGGTCTGAGGGAAGGAAGTGTGAAAGTGAAACAGGAAGCAGTGTTTTCTAGAGAGGTGCTGGTCACTCACTGGGTCTGAGCGCGGGCAGAGAGCAGTGCTGGTCCAGCCAAGACAGAGTGCTGCGACACAGATCATCAACACTGGCTGTGGACACCATCCCGTTAAACGACTCGAACAGCGGCTCGATGATGATGCTGAACTAAGAGAACGGAAGCACGATTGAAGATATTAAATCAGATGAGAAATCTCCCAGATATTTTCATCTGCAGTAACTTAGAAGTTAAAATCCACAGCTATTATTCTCTTGTGAAAAAGAAGTACTCGTGCATTTACAATTAAATGAAAATGTAGGATAGTTTACATTTATATTAAATGCAGTTAGCTGAACTTAAGCGAGTGCTTTACATCTTCACATGTAATTTCATAATTACTACTACTGTCTTTGAAATATGGTAAAGGTGTACTGCCAAATGTACTGACAAGCATTTATGGTAAACTAAAATACACATTTCTATTGAAACTTGTCATTACAGTATTTATTAATATTTTAAATTAGCTTTTATTTTTTATATTTTATTTTTTTCATTTTCATTTTTAAGTTTAAGGGAGTATTTTATGTCATCTTTATTAGTTTTTTAATATTTCTATTAAGCTTTTATTTATTTTTATTTCCATTTTAGAATTTTAGTACTTCAACCATATTAACTATAAAAGTAATATCCAAGAGTACACTACAGATTAAATTATAATCTAGTATGATTAGTATGTCATGCATACAAGCATGACAAAAGATTATTAAAAAAAATTATTTAAAATTAGTGCTCTCAAACGATTAATCGCGATTAATTACATCCAAAATAAAGATTTTTGTTTACATAATATATGCGTATGTACTGTGTATATTTATTATGTATACATAAATACACACACACGCATGTATATATCTAAGAAAAATATGTTACGTTTATATATTAAATATATATATATATATATATATATATGATATAATTTATATGAATATAAATACATGTAAATATTTTCAAAATACATGCTGTATATGTGTGTCTTTATATATACATAATAAATATACACAGTACACACATTATGTAAACAAAAACTTTAATTTTGGATGTGATTAATCGCGATTAATCATTTGAGAGCACTATTTAAAATGTTCTTGAAGAGAGACACTTTCATGACTACATTTCTTAACACACTTAAGTGGCCTTTTATTTCATTAATATTATATTATCTGCAAGTACAGTTTTTTTAAAAAACATCCTTTTGAGATTTGAAGTACACTACAAGTGCACATTCAATCCAATGAAGCACAGTTCTTTTTCTCATGTGCTGACTGGTAGAGTCACTGAAACGAGTGTTACCTTTATACTCGGCTGTGAGCTGAGAGTCGTCACCAGACTGTGTAACGTGTCAAAGCCAAGCTTGATGTTGAAGCGTCTCTTCTGCTCGGCTGAAATGTGTGTGATCCGCCGTGTGTCTGTCTGTAAGACAAGACAATATGAGAAACACAACACACACTGAGCGGTTATGAAATAATCATGTGCGGATTTGTGTTTTTACTCTTGTGGAATCCATCTTGGCTTGTCCAGGTAACAACTCTGGGCTTTTCTCTGCTGGATTCGTAGGTGAAGTCTGTCCCATGTTTCCTGAAAAACTGACTAAAAAAAACATAAAAAAAAAAAAAAAGACATTTCATTACTACTGGAATAAAACACAGTGCTTGAGTTATTGTGTGTGTCATGATATAGTTGTAAATGTAAATATACTGTAACTATAATTTGCTAACAATGTACTCACCCTCAGGTCATCCAACATGTAGTTGAGTTTGTTTCTTCATCAGATTGGGAGAAATGTAGCATTACATCACCTGCTCACCAGTGAATGGGTGCTGTCAGAATGAGAGTCCAAACAGCTGATAAAAACATCACAATAATCCACAAGTAATCCACACCACTCCAGTCCACCAGTTAACATCTTGAGAAGACAAAAGCTGCGTGTTTGTAAGAAACAAATCCATCAACAAAACATTTTTAACTTCAAACCGTTGCTTCTAGCCAAAATATGAGTCCATAATCCATAATAATGCTTCCTCCAGGGAAAAACTCCTCTTGTCTCTCACATCAAAATCCAGCCACATATTTGTTTAGAGCTGTTCTGGACTGTTTTGGCTTGTAAACAGTGCTTGATCTGTGCAGATTTCTCTCCTGATTCACACCAGCTAATTTTTTTCACTGGAGAAAGCAGTATTATGGACTTGTATTTCAGCTGGAGGTAACCGTTTGAAGTTAAAAACACCTTAATGAAGGATTTGTTTTTTTAAAAGCATGCATCTTTTGGCTTTACAAGATGTTAACTGATGGACTGGAGAGGTGTGGATAACTTGTGGATTATTGTGATGTTTTTATCAGCTGTTTAGACTCTCATTCTGACGGCACCCATTCACTGCAGAGCATCCATTGCTGAGCAAGTGATGTAAGGCTAAATTTCTCCAAAATGTGATGAAGAAACAAACTCATCTACATCTTAGATGGCATGAGAGTGAGTAAATCTTTAGCAAATTATCGTTTTTGGGTAAACTATTCCTATAAAACCACACACAGATCAACACACCTGTTAAACTGGTCCTGTCACTTGTGTGCATTTGTACCGGGGAGAGTTTTTCTGTTTTGGGGATGAGAAGCGGCGTTTGTTGCGTGAGCAGAGAGGAAATGGTGCTTCCCGGTGAGGTGCCGCCGTGGCCGTGGGTTGACATGGGCGCCTGACAGTGTAACGGTGACAGTGGTGAGATTGCAGTGGGGGCCCAGGGGGGATTGTGGGAAATCTGCGATCCTCCTCGACTGCTGCTCTTTGGCTGTCATGGAGAATAATTAAGATTTTTTGATGTTTTTGAAAGAAGTTCTGCTCACCAAAGCTGCATTTATTTGATCAAAAATACAGTAACTGTGAAATATTGTTATAGTCTAAAATAGCTGTTTTCTATTTTAAAATGTAATTTATATCTTTGATGGCAAAGCTGAATTTTCAGCATTGTTACTCTAGTCTCGATAAATGTCTGTCGGCGTGCTTATATAATTGTCACTTGTTTTACAGTGTGTGCTGCAGATATTATATTTTGCTATGAGGAGAGCTTACCGGAGAGATGGGTGACGTTGGTCTGTGGCCTTTTAACCCTGCTGAAGGAGCGTCAAAACTCAATGATGGTTTTCCTAGAAAGTTTTTAAAAATGTTAAGGAATGCTGTTAAATAATCACAGATTATTTAGAAAAAGTTCATAAAAACAAACAGTTGCATAAACCTTGATATAATACATGCTAACATCAGTGTTATTTTACTATTATTTGCATATGAATGTATGTATGTGTGTGTGTGTGTGTGTGTGTGTATATACACATAATATATATATATATATATATATATATATAAAATTATAGTTTTTATTAGTAATTAGAATAAGGTTTTATTTTTATATTTTCAGATTTCATTTTAATTTTAGTTAGTTTTAGAATTCTGTGATGTGCTTTTGTCTTTTTTATTAGTTATTTTATATATATTTTATGTATTTTTCATATTATATATATTTTTGCTTAGCTTTAATTTATTTTTATTAATGCGTCTGCATGCGTCTTGCGGAAAAACATTGTAGCCCGAGCTACTTCTCTCTGTTTGTGTCTATGATGAGTCTCGCAGGTTGTGGGCTTCTCCGCAGCGGTTCCTATCAGAACCAGTCTAAAATAGTCTGAATATAAACACTTATAATAGGTGTACCGTATTGATTCAGGACAAGCCAAAAACACGGTTTGGAAAATGTATTCATGATGTACTCGCTGTTTTAAACACATAAAAAGTTACGGACTGCAGATTTAAACTTATTTTATTTCAGTTAGTTGCCAAGGCAACATTTTTAATTAATTGTTTTTTTTTTACTTTAAATTTAATATTTAAAATTAATTTCAGCTTTAATTCACTGAACAAAAAACAATTTTTACATTAATACATGATAATGATAATACATGTTAACATCAGTGTTATTTTACTATTATTTATATATACACAATAATATACACAATATTTATAAAATTAGAATTGTTTTATTTTTATATTTTATGTTTTCACTTTAATTTTTGTTTAATTTTTAGTAATTTTGCCTTTTTGATTAATATATATATATATGTATATGTATGTGTGTATGTATGTATGTATATATATATATATATATATATATATATATATATATATATATATATATATATATATATATATATATATATTTCCATTTAACTAATTTATTTTTATTTATTGTTTACATTTTTTTTTATATCTATATTTTATTTAAAATAGATATTAAATATTAAATTTTAATTCAATTAATAAATCATTTTTTAAAATATAGTTTTAGTTCCAGTTTGCTCAAATTTGTTTTAAACCAAAGACATTCCTTTAGCCGTCCAGATGCTCACTGGCAAAAACTGAAGAAACAAAGGCAGGGAAAATGATAAAAGATCTAACACAGGGGTCACCAAACTTGTTCCTGGAGGGCCGGTATCCTGCAGAGTTTAGCTCCAACCCTAATCAAACACACCTGAACTAGCTAATCAAGGTCTTGCTAGGAATACTTGAAACTTCAAGGCAGGTGTGTTGAGGCAAGTTGGAGCTGAACTCTGCAGGACAGTGGCCCTTCAGGAGCGAGTCTGGTGACCCCTGATCTAACATCTACATACGCTCTTGAGATCTGGAAGAGAGCAGATTGGCCAGGCAGCTCGTCTGAGTGGGCGGGGTTGTAGATGAAGTCATCACCCTGGGAACCAATTGGGCTCCTCCTGTCTTTTGTCTGTTGCTTCCCCCCGCCAGCGGCCACGCCCACCTGCTGCGGCACAGAGAAGCAGTGAGAGGCGCCGGGCGAAGACAGAGACGGGGTCAGCGTCATGGGCTGGTAGCTCAAAGGCATGCAGGTGGCAGGAGGAAACATCTCGGCCATGCTGGAGTATCCGTGCTGGGCGTCCAGCGGCAGGGCGCTTGTGGCAGAGCCGGTGTGCGTGATGACCGTAGACGTGGCAGCTGCGCAGGTCCGTGATTGGCCGGATGAATATCTGTGTCGGAGGCAGGCTGATGGGTAAGGGCTTTCCTGTGCCATGACACCCGGCATCTCAGTGGCGTGACCGCTGAAGGACGTCTGCGGACCGTACGGGACCAGGCCAGACGAGAGGTTCAGAGAGGGATGGAAGTCACTGATGTATTCTGAGTGACCTTTGAACTTGGGCTCTGAGGTTTCACCACTGGGGTTGAAGGTCAAGTCGGGGTTGATGGTCTGGCGAGGATAACTGGGTCCAGGTAGGTTTACAGATGAAGATGGCTGGGATAAACTTTCAGCTGAGAGAGGAGGCTAAAAATGAAAATTGAAAAAAGTGAAATTATTTGACAGTTTTTGACATACATTTGGAAAAAATGCATTAAATTTATGTGAGGTAAATAGTCCAAAACACGACACACATTTTAAATAAAACAAATATTAAATATAATTAATTTAATGAATTTAATTTTAATATTAAGTTTGATTTTTATTTATTTATTTTATTTTAAACATTTTGATGTTGAAATGTGAACCGTGCTTATAACCATACTATTAATTATAATGTAATATAATATTATTTATTTATTTTATTTGAAACATTTTATGTTGAAGGTGTACTATGCCTATAATTATGCAAACAATAATAATTTATTTATCTTATTTTATGCATTTTACTGTTGGAATGTGTGCTGTGCTTATAATAACCATGCAAATAATTAGAATGTAATATTATTAGTGCTGTGTAAGGTCTGTTTTTGGTTTTGGTTCATGTTCTTGTTATCATGTCTTTTATTTTGAAGTTCTGTTATGGTTCCTGTTTGTGTCATGCTTCCCTTGCCCTCATGTCTCTTTGCTATTGGTTCCCTTGTTCAACGTGTCATGTTCTGATTGGTTGTTCATGTCATGTGACCCTCATAGTTTTCTATAAGTTGCCATGTTATTTTCCCTGTTGCTTTGTCGTGTATTGATGATGTAACCTGCTGTCGGTGAGTTTAGTTTGTTTCATGCCACGTCAAGTCTGTTTCATGTCGAGTCTGTTCAAGTCAAGTCAAGTCAAGTCAAGTCAAGTCAAGTCTCGGATTATGTTTGGATTTTGGATTACACTTTGTAAATAAACTGCACTTGGGTTCTCACTACGCTCGCCTTCAGTGGACTCCTCGTTACATGCTGTCAATCGATTAAAAAAAATTAACTAATTAATCGCACATTTTTCTGAAATTAATCGCGATTAATCCCACCTAACATTAAAGTTTTTAAATATACTTTTATATAGCAATAATTTCACATTCAATCTTCAAATTAATGTACAAACAACATAAAGACAGTATATTTTTTAATATTTGTTTAATGCCAACTTTTTGGCTGACAAAAGGCCAGTATTGTTCATGACTGAAGGCCAGTATCACTGATACCAATACTACTGATGTCTCTATATAATTGTTTTCCCCCTAATATTTAACCATTGATTATAGCCATTCAGCATTACAGTATAATTGAGTTATCAATTTTAACATTTATTAGACTTAAAAAAAATAACTTCTAATTTAAGTGAACTTAAAACAATATTCACATAAACCTATTATAATAAATGTCATATTTAGATAACTGCGCCCTTCAGCAGAAATATACAGAAGAATCTGAATAAAGTTATCAAACTACATTCTAAATTAAATATAGATGAACACCTTAAAGCAATAAAAGTTATTAATTTACTCTTTTTTTTCCTTTTTCTTTTCTCTCTGATTGACAGACACAGCAGCTGGTTATAAGGTTATTTTACTGCTGTCGCTTTAAGAGCTGCTGCTAAACGTGATGCAGATCTGACACGCATCATATTTACTCTTAACTCTCTTTACCTTTTCTGACCCACTTCAGGTTTTAAAGTCTCTATTAATGACCTGACGAGTTGAATCAGGTGTGTTAGATGAGGGAGACAGCGCTGGGCTGCTCCAGGACAGTTTTGAAACCATTTCAGAGACGTTCTTAAATCTGACTCATATATAACATATTACATGCATGCACAGTTTTAAGGCAGCTTTAATCGCCTTTTTGGTAACTTCATGACTTAACTGACCACGACATTGCATGCACGTAGTTTATTTCACGCTTTGATATGAAATGATACAAGCTACAGCGCGTGCCGCCGTCTTTATGCTGCAGTTGAAGAGCACGCCCTGAGCACAGTACCGTTTCCGCGCTCGTTTGACTCGCGCCTGGCGCTGGAGAGAAGTGGAGCGCGCGTCTGAAACGTCTCCCGTTTGATGTGCTCGTAAAGACGTTCTGCGACTGAATAAATGCACTTCTTGTCAAGAGACAAAGTGACAGAAACAGCAGTTGTGAGTGGGGTGGCCAACACTAGCCCCGCCCCAGCGTTAATTGCGTTAAATATTTTTAACGCGTTAAACGGAAAAAAATAATTGCCTGCGTCAACGCGCTAATTTTGACAGCACTAAATATTATATAATATAAATATAATAAAATTATTTTATTTGACATTTTTAATGTTGAAATGTGTACTATGCTTATAATAATAGAATGTTATAATAATAAAATGCTTATAATAATAAAATGCTTATAATAATTATAATTAATACCATGCAAATAATAATAAAACAGAACAGAACAGAATAGAATAGCATAGAATAGAATAGAATAGAATAGAATAGAATAGAATAGAACAGAATAATTTTCATGGCTAAAAGCATGGCACACATTTCTACATTAAAATTTTGGAAATAAAATACATTTGTAAAATTGTATATATGTATATATGAATATAAATAATAAAAGAATAAATACATTTGAATATAATAATAAACATTAACATTAAAATAATAAAGTATTATTTAATGTTCAGAATGAATCAACTAATTTGTAGGGTGATTCTGCTAAAAATGAAACTCTGGAATACGTACAATGGCAGCCGGGGGAAGTGTTTGAGAAAACAGTCATGTTTACAGCTTTGTTTGGTGACACTAGTGGCACTTCGCAATTACACACTGTTTTTAAACCATGAATGAGTGCTGTACCTGTGTCAGCAGAGATCCTGTGTGTATCATCTGACTGGTGACGGCAGAGGAAGCAGCTGAAGGAAACGTCACGCTAGACGAACTCTCAAAGAAGCTGCAGTCTGAATAACCCACGTGCTCCGTCGGCTGCCCGCGGAAACTCAAGAAAATGTCTAGAAAGCAAAGAGCATGAAGTTAATTCTTCGCAAGTAGGTGAGAGGGACTCACATTTTTCTTCAGACGTATCCTGAAAATTGCAATGGCTTAAAAATGACTTCTAATGGCTCAGAAGAAACGTCAACTGCCAGACGAACACGAATCGACGAATCTAAAGTCTCCACTACAAGCAAGCGCCCATGCAGCATGGTTTAGTCTCTCACAGTATCTAAACTATTCCTCTAGACCTGCCAAACCCACACGCAACCAATCAGATTGCCTTCTGGGAAAGGTATTTTCCACCTCAGATGATACGTGCTTCATGTGGCCATGCAACACCAGACCTTAATGTTTCACACAGTCACATGCACGCTTCAATAGAGTTTACAGATCAAATGTGGAAGCTCATGTGGTCTGTGTTGATATCTGTGAGAAACCTGGCATTGCCACAATGAATGAGTCCAGAGCCTCGTGACTGAGTCCTGCCAGCTGAACCCAGCAAACACTGCCAGGAACAAGACAGTCATATGCTGGTGCACTAGAGTCCATTAGCGAGGCCCTGGTCATATTTTTGATTATTATTGTTGAGCATCATATTTGAAACATCAGGCTCATATAATATGATACAGTGAGAATATGGAGGAAAAACAGCTCGGTTTTATTCAGATGCCCAAACTGAACGGTGCTGCTGTCCTAAAGTAAACTCATCCCTACAAATGACTCACTCTTCAGGGCTGATCACATCCTCTCTGACTTCCACTCTTCAGTCATTGACTCTTTACCCTCTAAACGACCCTGTCGCAGATGAGGAAATGCCCTTAGAGGAAATCCCAGATATGCTACAAAGGGGTTAAACTCATTCATTGCCCTCTAGACACCCCAAAATTGAAGCACAGACAGATTGTTGGGCCGGCTTCACTAAAGCTTGCGCAAATGAACTTCTGAACTTCCTCATAGCTCCTCAAAGTTATACAATACTTCTTATCAACTAAGTATCTATTCATAAATTCATCACCTATTTATTTTTACCATTCTTAAGGTTGTTCAGGTTTTTTTGCATTTCCAAATAATATTCATTCTTAATAATTAATCAATAATTATATATATATAATACGTTAATAAATATCCATCAATAAATTAATATTGAAAAATAAATTTAACATATAATCATTATATTATATAACATTTAGTTATACGAATTATTTAATTGCTATATTCAATTTAAATTATATTTCTTAATGTCAATCTACAGATAAAACAGATCAAATATTGTTCACAAATATTAATTCATATATTGATACTGAAATATTGAAACTAATAAATTTTACATTTAATTTTTATTTAAATTCTGTTTATTAAGATTCTTAATAAAGACAGCTAAAACATTTTTCAGAAACACTAAATATGTGTTTGTGTGTGTGTGTGTGTGTGAGAATGTAATGTATATAATGACTATATTTAATTTATATTTATTAACATTCAAACTACTGATAAAATATTGTTCATAAATATTAAATCAACATATTAGTGTTGAAAAATGATTTACCGTTTTTATATCATTCCATTACGTTAATGACTATATTTAATTTAATTACATTTCATATTAGCATTCCAACTACAGTAAGAAGGTGTAAATGTATGCCTCCATTTTCATACCACTCTTCTTTATAATCAAGTGCATCCAAGGCACCAGGACCAGAGTGCAGAGCGGCACACAGCATATAAAACAATTTAGTTTGAGTTATAAAGCTGAGCAATGTCAGTATAATAAAGAGTGATATGAAGAGTTCATTAAACTCACCCGGTATGTCCATCAGGTCATCCAAGCTGGGCTGTAATGGAGTCAGGCCGGGCTGGATCATATCTGCATTACTGGTGTACGCTGAGACCACAGGAGTGAAATATACTGTAAGGACGTGTGTGTTTAACACTGCTCTGTTTGGAGCATTTATTCTTTTAAAGTTCCTTGTTTTAGGGTGTGGTGTCCTTCCTGGATATATTTTGTGAACTCATGTGACTAAATCTCTAAAATCATCTCTCATTTATGAAATCCTAAGTGAAAATACTTTAAGGCAGGGGAGGCATTAAATGTCACAGAAAGATGCATATTAAATTGTAATCTTGTTAAATTAGCCAAATATCTTTTCAAGATCAATATATAGTGACCACAGAATTATTAGAAATTTTAAAGTTACTGAGTCTCACAAAGCTGATCTTGCATTAGAGCTTAAAAGAACAGATCATCCAATAATAACAATTCTGTCATAATTTAATTACATGTCATTTCAAAGCTTACTTTTATTTCTGTGGGAAATAAAATTAGATTGTATTTTTATATGATTATATGTTCTTCATATGAGAATGCAGATAATGTCCATGTGCTGCAAGGCTCCAAAAAGGTCATGTTTTATGAAGGTAAATTTAAGACTTATTAGGACCTTTTTAAGAGCAACTAGAAAAGTTAAGGAAAATTAAGCTGTCTAAATGTAAATGTCTAAGACACAGAAAATGAGTTGTATTAGCAGCACTTCAAAGTTTGAAAATTCACTGAAAAGCAAAATGACGAAAAGAAGTCTTATTTTCTCAGAAACTGAAATAAAGGGAGTTTATGGTTTAAAAAAACCCAACAAATATCTGCCAACGGGCTCAGAAAACATAATTTAAAAGAAAAAAGTTTTCATACCCCATTGACAGATTTTGTGTTTTTTAAGCAAAAATTCATTTTTCATCTCAATAAATGTATTTTGATTTAAGAGTGTTTAATTATGTGTATTGGAGGACGTAAATACTGAGGAAGATTTTTTTTTTTTTTCGGTGCATGCAGTGGCATGACTTTATGAATGCAAGACTTGATGATTTAAGATTTAAGAATTAAATTAAGAATTAAGAATTTTTAAGACCCACAAACATCCTGAAAATCAGTCCATAAAACATGTGTGCCTCTGCATATTTCAAAATTAGCACAATGTGAATAATTGCAAGCCATGCACCAATAACTCTTGGCATCAATGATGTTAAACCTGGTACATCGCATCTTGAAGGGCCAATACAAACTAATTTTCTGGGTTTGGAATGACATGAAGGTGAGTAAATGATTTTTGGATGAACTGTCCCTCTATGGACTCACTGTTTTGGCGGTCTCCACTCCAGGGACTGGGTTTCTGGGTCATGGTGAACAGCGTGTCTGAGATGTCTGACAGGAAGCAATCCAAGTCAAACATGTGTACTTCCTCTGATGCCGTCTCAGGCTCTGGATAGATCTGACTGGTCCATTTCTCCAGCCCCGTCCTGCTGATAGGACACTGTGGAGAACGGCAAAAAGACACATGATTAAAGGAATCGTTCCCTCATACACAAATACTTAATGTAAGAGGTTTGATCACATCACTAACACTAAATAGTAATATGAAATAGTAATATGATGCTTTCATTAACAAACACCACTAATAAAGGTTCCAACATCTACATATGACCACAAGGCAGACAGTGTTTACAACCACAAGCACAAACTATTTATGTAACATCGAACTGTTTCCTACAATGTCAATTGCATTTATATTTTGAAATCGGTAATTGCTGCAAAGGCTTATTCATGCACAAAACAATCTGTCAAATAAAAATAAGTCATTTTCTGTCTACAGCCTTGAGGAAACGTATTGAAAATCCTGTTGAGAAAATAAATAGTTTTCTGTTTACACACACAGAGCAAGAAATGAGAAGAAAACAAGATACAGAGAATATATTTTTAAACATGAAAATGCATTGTTAAAAAAAAAAAAGAAGGTAGGGCAGGACTTGATTTAATCCACTGGGAGTTAATTAACTAAACAGCTAGTTATTTTTTTTTGTAAACAACGAAAAAAAAAAAATGTTTACAGGGGGATCGTAGCAAAACAAACATACTGTCACAGTCGAGCAAAACAATTGCCAGAAAAAAGCAGTATAATAATAAACAAAATAATAATAATAATAATAATAATAATAATAATAATAATAGAAATGCACAATAAAACAACATAAAATAATATAAAAGTAAATTAAAATAGTACAAGGCAGCCAAAAATATCTGGGTTCAGATAAAACCATAAAATCAAATTTGTCACCATTAAATTGAAATGAACAATTTTTTTTTCCAGAATATTGCAGTGTTTATTATAATTTATCCTTGCATATCATTTTTTTTTATTCGTGTGCCCTCATAATCTTTTACCAAAAACAATCCCTCCCCTCCAGCAGAGTAATGCTTGTTTATTAAAACTGAAACCATAACAAAATATTTTCATTACTTGAAATAAA
Source organism: Tor tambroides (assembly GCA_021397915.2). NCBI lineage: Eukaryota > Metazoa > Chordata > Actinopteri > Cypriniformes > Cyprinidae > Tor > Tor tambroides. The sequence continues at coordinate 14,880 of JAFVLL020036196.1, read as the reverse complement.
ATAAACACAAATTTAAAAAAAAAAGAAGTAAACTAATTTTAATTCAGCTAGTTTTCAAAGTGACATATTCTCATTTCAGTTTAGTTTTTACTTTAAGTAAAACTAAAACTAAACAAACTAAAAATAAAAACTTAATTAAAAACAGACATTTATACAATGTAGACATTAAAAAAAACTAATAAAAAATTAACTTACTAAAAAAATTTGTAAAACTTTTCCTAAAATAATTCAAAATATTAACAAGAAATTATAACAGTATATCAGTAATGCTAAAATAACACTGCCCTCCAGTAACCTGTCGCTCACGTGATATGAGCAGTTAGCAAATGACCAGGATCCAATGATCCAATCCATGTCCAATGGACAAAATCAAGTCCTGCCCTACATTTTTTCTCTTTTGAGAAGCTGTTTTACATTTTGATAAAACCAGAAACGTGCATTAAAAAGCAAAAGTAGTTGATTTTGATTACATGTTGACTGACAGTTACACACACAAACACTCAGATCTGACATTCTACTCACGGCTTTTACTGCAAAAATCCCAAGTGCATCTGTTTTACCTGGAGAGCTGCTGTCTTGCTGATTTTCCTACTCTGCGAGGACTGAGGCTCGGCACGGGCCGCATATTTATAGGAATACCCACAATCAAGACAGCAGCGCCAATGATTACGTCTTTCCTGAAAACTACCTACGTTCTGTTTTCCACTTTCTTTTTTCTTATGCACAAAGGTGGCAAATTATAGTATTGGTGCTAGAGCTTGTTTGTGAGCAGAAATGATGTGTGTACGTGGGCCTCGGTGCTTACGTGTGAGGTCTTAACGACAGCAGTTTAACGCAAATGTGTAAAAGACAGGAACCCCCTGCCCGATCCCATTATGTTTTCATTTCTCAGTCTTTTTTTTCCATGTTTCTCCGTATCATCTCTTTTGTTCCTGACCCAGTTCCCGCTGTCACACTCACGTGTGGAGGACGAGAGCAAACTCACTGCCTCCTGCTGGCACACTGACACACTGCAGCTCAGCACCGGGGCAAACCGGGACAAGCCGTCCTATCTGCAGATATGACTCGGGGCCCCCTGTGGGATTTTTTCACCTGTTTTGTGATCCAACAGGTGAAAATGGTCCATCTGATCCCTTAGTAAAGTAACAGCACACCTGTCTGGAGCACAATTGGTCAAATAACTATCGCAAGTGTCCAAAACCTCTCTAAAACCAGCAAAATAGAAAATCTAAACAAGCTTGGCCTTCTTTAATCTTTGAAGTACACTACCATTCAGAAGTTTAGGGTCAGTAAGATTTTTTTATGTTTTAGAGAGAAGTCTCTTTTGCTCACCAAAGCTGCATTTATTTGACCGTATAAATGGTAAAATTATAAAATATTATTACAATTTAAAATAGCTGTTTTCTATTTGAATATATTGCAAAATGTAATTTATTTTTGTGATGCAAAGCAGAATTTTAGTTAGTTTAGTTGTTTACAAAAAATAACAATAATTTGAACAAATTTACCATTAATACAGATGCTATATCCATTGCATCAGACATGTTTTTGCTCCCAACTCCAAAATCAACTATAATTTTTAATATCTCGTTTGTGACTAATTATTTTATCGGGCTGCCAAATGCTACAATACTGTATAATAAATAAAATAAGCATGCATACACTACCATTCAAAAATGTATCAAAGTTGAAAACAGTTGGGCTGCATGTGTTTGTGCAAACTGTGATACATTTTATTTTTCAGGATTATTTAATGAACAGAAAGTTCAAACAAACAGCCTTTATTTGAAATTGAAATCTGTTTTTACTTTTGATCAATTTAATGCATCCTAATAAAACTATTCATTTCTTTTAGAAAAAACTGGCTGACCCCAAACTTTTGAATGGTAGTGTACGTTGCAAATACCATAGTACAGTATATAAATATGGTAGTCACTGAATACCAAGTACCATGGTACAGTATTATCCGAAAGCATCAGAACTTTTATTTGACTCACATCATCAAAGTAATTCATATCCACAAAGCAGCACATGAATAAAGTGCATTTAAAAGAAGCGCTGCTGATTCACATCTTGCAGTATGTGGGTCAGATTTGATTAAACGCTGCTGAAGCCTGAATGTGCGTTTCTCTGACCGCCTCACCGAACAGAAGGGAAGATTAGCACTTTAGTCACGGAAGGCAATCGAATGACTCATTTTCTCATCTGTATGACGCAAATGAATTTGCGCGTTTACGTTTACTCACGTTTTTCATACATGGTGGATCTTTTTAATTTTTCAACCAGCTGCGGAAAGCCAAATCTCAGGGGCGACTATTAATAGAAATGCACTTGAGCTGTGCAAACATGACCCGAACCGCTAACCTACTAAAGTAAATGCTACAATCTACGCTAACTCATCAATGATTTACACCAGGCCATCATCACAGCTGCGTTACGGCCCATAGATATGAAAGAGACCTTCAAAAATGTCTGAATAATCTGTGTGAAACAGCATGTGTGCCTGCAGAATCCAGCAGGATTATGATATTAACTTTAACATTTTGGTTAAACCTTCCAAAACAGGCATAATTACCCCTCATATATCTTTATACAGTATTCCCACACTTTTTGAGCCAAAACAATTTATAGGTCACTCAAATCCTTACAGAAATTAGTTTCTAGAGATTTCTGGACCAGCCTCCTTTTGTACACCAGATACCAATATTTTGAGTTACTAAATGTAAGTTTAAATTTAAATTTATAGTTATTAGTCAACAAATGTCCTGGTAACATTTATGTACAATGCATTATAAAGGATTCATAATGCATTATATATTTTCATTAATAATTGTAACCAAAACCTTTTTTTTTAAATGCATGTTTTAATGCATTATACTTTCTAAAGGTGCAAGAATAAATAGATAAGTATTATAACTGTGGATACAATTATTCATGAGATCATACAATGCATTATAAGGTACATTACAAGGCATAAGTAATGCATTGAAAATATATAATACTTCTAATAATAATGTTTCTAATGATAATCCATGCTTACTAGTGGGCAGGTTTTACTCTACACAAACAATCCCAAAAATCAAATATTTCGTCAGAAAGAAAAATGTTCACTCTAGAAAATCCCATGACTTAGAAAACACATTCCCTGGTATTTCCAGGTTTTCCACAACCATGGGAACCCTGTTCATAATATTAAAACAACATTTGGCTCTTGGTTTAATCACATTAGTTTGACTTACTTTTCTTAAAGGGATAGTTCACCCAAAAATGAATGTTTGGATCTCAACATTCTTCAGAATATATATATTTTTTGTGCTTCACAGTAAAAAAAGAAGGTCATAGAGAGAGTAAATGATGACAGAATATTCTTTTTTGGTTAAAATATCTGTAACTTTTGCACCACTACCAGACTACTTACTGTCATTGACTGCATTAAGAGAGTAAATGTCTCTGTGATCTTACCTTCTGTAGCATGGACAGCAGGTCTTTGTTCTTCTGAAGCTAAAAAAATAAAACACATCAAAATACATCAGATATAGCAGTGTCTTACAAACCTAATGGATATTACAAAACAAACGAGAACTGACCTTAAAATACTGAAAAACTCTTATCTTATCTTAACAATGGTTCGGTACCTGAGAATTGTGAGGATACGGTTTTGTTCACTTTGCAAGTTTAACTTGGGGTCAGAGATTTTACTGGCCCTTTCTGTGAATACTGAACTTTAGGTTCTTGACCCAAAGTTGCTCTTGAGGTTTTGCAACAGTATCTCAACAGAGTGGGGAAAATGTAGTGTCATATTTTACTAGCTCAGGTCTGGTGTTTTCAGGAACACAATCACATTTCATATTCAAATTTCATATTATAAACCAAAGATCTTCATTTCAGGAAGTAATGGGTGCAGTTCAGAAACCACTTGAACCTTTTCATGTTGCGCCAACCAGTAAAGATGTCTATAACCATGACAGTGATTTGCTGTCCTTTGAATCCACATTTTATGGTGGGATTATTGTGGTGATAAATCAATATATCATCCACAATGATAAATCAAACCTTATTTTGCAATTCGCTTGGCCAGTTAACAGAAATGTTTGTACCAAACCTTCTGAGAGCTTTGATGAAGCACTTTCTGTTATCAAATACTTCATTCTGCAATTTTAAGTTTATCATGTGCTGTACTATTTATATTGGAATTATATTGGGCATTTATCACTTTCTAGACATTAGGACTGCAAATGAAAATTTCGTCAAGCTTTGCATTACTGTTTATTATGAGAAATTTGTCATCGGGGTGTTTAATAATGAGAATGAATGATGAAATATACAGTATACATTACAATTCAAAAGTTTGGAAGCAGTAAGTTTTTATAAATAATATAACAAAATGATAATATAATAATAAAAATTCAGCAGCAAATCGGCATATTAGAATGATTTCTGAAAAATCATGTGACACTGAAGACTGGAGTAATGATGCTGAAAATTCAGCTTCGCATCACAGGAATAAATTACATTTTACAATATATTACAACAGAAAACAGTGTTTTGAAATTGTAAAAATATTTCACAATATTGCTGTTTTTATTGTATTTTTTATCAAATAAATGCAGCCTTGGTGAGCAGAAGAGACTTCTTTCAAAAACATTAAAAAAAAATCTTACCAACCCCAAACTTTTGAATGGTAGTGTATCTGTAAATGTCCAAAATGTGTTCTGGGCATATAATACGCAATTATGTCCCAATATATTTGGTCAGTTACTCACTCTTTTCTTATAGTAAATCCTCCATTTGTGATATTCCTTAATCACCACCTCTATCCGTCTCTTCCAGTAGCTTCCCTCCAAAACAATCGCCTGTAAACACCATAAATAAACACATTAGGCACAGCAGGTGATGCCTTACATCCGCCAAACATCAGAATTTTCTCTTTTAAATTGAAGTGAATTTATTGATTCAAATTGTATGATTAATTCAGGTCTGTCTTTGAGATCGGACTCACCTCAGGTTTGCCGTGGGCATCCGCCTCCGAGCCCTCCAGCGGCGTGACAAACCCACACACGGGGTTCTTCCTTTTCTCCACATCTAAAGCAATTTAATATCACTTTTCATTTTTGTAGTTCATTTTGCATTTTTGTGATTACTAGTCCAATGGTAGGAATGACCAACAAGTATCAAGGTACCATCACAGTACTTTTTTGTAAAGAGTGGGACCAACACAGACCAAGTTGTCCAAAATTATCCAAAATATGTCAAAAGAAATTTATTTATATAGCCTAGCGCTTTTCACAATAGACATTGTTTTGAAGCAGCTTTACAGAAATGATGTTAATGTTTATAATATAGTTGCATCTCGCAGATTAGAGCTATAGTTCACATTTTGCAATGATACAAGCAATCAAGCAGTTGAGATTTGCTATATAGAATAAATCACCCCATGTGCGTATATGTTAAGCCCAGTACACACCAAGCCAACGGTCGCTGTCGGGTGTGTTTCACGCCGTCGGCTGAAGTTGGTCCTCGTCAGCTTTTTTTCGGCCGATTCGACATGTTGAATCGGCGTCGGAGTTCGTCGGTCAGTCGGGCCATCTGATCATTCTGATTAGTGTTGCCAACTGCTTTCAATTGAAAGTAGCTAAAACTGGTAGCTAAATGTCACTAGATGACATCATAATGCCAAATTCACTGATCTATATAAACATGAATATAGGTCAGTGGGCAAGATAAAAACTTAGGTAAAGTTTGTCCAAGAAGTTGCTATATTTGTCTCTAAACTTTTGAAAAAAGTCTCAAAAGGGGTGGGGAAGTAGCTCAATCTAGCTACAAAATCGCTAAATTGGCAACACTGATTCTGATTGGCTGTCCAGCTGACGAACCAGTACACGAGAAAGGCGTAGAACAGACGTGCTACTTGGCCGTCGGGTGTCAAGCGTCGGCTTGGTGTGTCAGGGCAACTTTGGACCCAGACGCTGCCGATGTGAGCCGACCCCGCAGTCTGCTTTCGTCGCCACTAGTTCGTCGGCATCGGCTTGGTGTGTACCGGGCTTAAAGGAACGCTCCACTTTTTTTGAAAATAGGCTCATTTTACAACTCCCCTAGAGTTAAACAGTTGAGTTTTTCCATTTTTGAATCCATTCAGCCGATCTCCGGGTCTGGTGGTAACACTTTTAGCGTAGCTTAGCATAGATCATTGAATTGGATTAGACCATTAGCATCTCGCTCAAAAATGACCAATGAGTTTCGATTTACCTGCATCTGTGTGTCTCTCTCAACAAACATTGAAGCTGTGAGTTTAGTTACTTCAAAAACAGTGATTTTACTTGGTTGTTGCTAAGAAATATAACGTAGCAATTTAGCATCAAAACTATTTTAATAATAAAAGTCACAGGGCAGCGTCGACAAGAAGTTTCTGTGCTCCTGAATGTTTCTCTGTGTGCAGTGTGATCTCTCTCTCTCTCTCTGTGCGAGCGATGTGTGTGCTTTAAAGCAACTACTTGTGCATTAAACAGTTTTAATATACACTTTTCAGCCAATCAGAATCGAGGATTCAGTAAGACCATGGTATAAATGCAGACAAAGTTGGACTTACTTATCAATCCAACTTTATATGAAGAGCTGTGCAATAATACATAGTTGCATTTTGTGAAAAAAAAAAAACAGTCAGTTGAGATTTGCTACATAGTATATATTGCTTTATGTGAGTGTACTGTATGCATGCGAATAAAGTTGGATGCAATATATATCCAACTGTATAGAGCTGTACAGTTTACATTTTGCGATAATATAAATAATCATGCAGCTAAGATTTGCTATATAGTGAACACACACTTGTCATTCATGAGGAATATTTTACTAAAACAACAGACCTGAGAAACACTTTTACATGAGAAATGCAATAACCTGTGTGTAACAGACTAGAAATGAGATCAGGAGACTCACACTGAATGAACCAGGCCCTCCAAATGCCATTATTCAGCCGGATTTTATCCCTCCACAACAACCTCAAGCCTTTGAAAGACTTCCACTTTGGAGACACAATCTTTCCACTGAGGAGAAACACAAACACCACTTCAAATCAACATTACATGTCATTTCATTTGCAAAGTAAATATAAACAACATAAATGAACTGAAATGTGCATTAAACTACTTTGTTTGAGACTAAGACACATGGGTCTTGACGATATTGCAGGACAATGGCGAAATCTTCCCTTTTCACCCTGCTGGCTCTGTATAAACATGCTTTTCTCCATTCAGCAGGCACTCTGAACTGTGTTTGCAGTCGGAATAATTTCATCAGTCTAATGCAGCGACACAGCTGCCCATCAGCACATATTCTGACCACACTTTACACCATTTACTGACGGCTCTAGTGCACTTAACCTCTAAAAACAAGAGACAAGTGAACTGAGAGTGCTGTGTTCACTCTGTTGCTACGAGTCCGGTGAGAATGATTGCTAAAATGTGGCATATGATAACAAACCCTTACTAATAAACAACACCGGACGTCATCAGGCTGGGAAAAAAAATTAAATAAAATGTCTGTTCCTCCTTCCTGTATATGCCACTACTAGGATACACACACGTGCAGGCGTGTAGTAAAACAACAAAAGGATGGCAGCGATAAAATATTTACTTCCTGAACAACTTTTAAGTTAATACTTCAAAAATCTAATAACACTTTCACAGTTCTATGACGGTGGTTAATAGTCACATGAAATGTAGATGAACTTTTTATTAATGTTTTATTTTAAAATTCTTTATGAATTTTGATTTGACATTTTTATGATTTCATTAATTGAATTCAAATCCCTACAGTTTCTTCACAAACCCCCTAAAAATATTTTGAAAAATATTTTTTTAAATATTGCTGAATAATGGTAACATGAAATGCAGATGAACAAATAAAATATTTGATGTCTTTTAGTAAGTGTTTTAATTTGATTTTGAATATATTCATTTTCATTTTACATTTTTACAATTTAATAATTCTAATTAAACTTCCTGCTGTTCCCTCACAAACCCCTAAACCAGTTTGGGAAACCATGCTTTACATAAAAAATATTTAAAATTTATATTTCAATAATTTAACAGACATTCACATGTCCATGGGTCTATGATTCCAGTTAATGATCACATGAAATGCAGGTAAACAAATAAAATATTTCATATTTTACTAGTTTTGATTGTTGTTTTTTGTTTTTTTGTTGTTGTTTTTTTACAGTTTTTAAACTAATTTTACATTTTTGGGAAACTCATTGAAAATTAAGAACACAGAGAACAACAAAAAACAACTAGATTTTTTACAATTTCTGAAAAAAAAAAAAAAAATGTAAAAGTCGCATGTGCAAACACTGTTTAATATTTAGGGTTAAAGGTTTGTTCAAATATAAATCAATATAGTGATGCTCTCTGTATCAGCTACCACTAATGATACCAGAGAACATTCAGCAGTGTTTTTATGGCACAGTATCTGTATCTCACCGTCCAATAACAACAGTCATTATGTTACTGTCATATGTGGTGATACGAGCAGATGTTCTTGATAGCCTTTCTATGCTGACATGATTCCTCGTCTCAGTTGACGTCAGGTGATTGGTGTGCCATAAATTACTACTGCTGACTCACGGCCAAAGTCATACTGAGGTTGCATCACAATATAGTCTCTCTAGGTCTTTTGACAAGGTTCGTCTGGTGTTATCATTAGCATATGGAAACAGCAAAGAATATTGCATGCTTTAAGTAAATGCAACACTGCAAATCCTTTAAACTTTAAGAAATTACTTTAATGTAGGCCATTTAACACCAGCATACAATAAAAACACTTTCCACATGGGCTCAAAGCTTTTAATGGCCCAATATACTTACAAACCAATAAAGGTTTAAAGCAGGATTACCTAAATGTCTCAATATATTAAATAAAACATTCAAGATATACTGTTCAGAGGTGAGACAGCTAAAAACATGTGTGCATGTTGCAATATTGTGGGTTAATAACGTATGTATGTTTTGGAGAAAGTGGTGTGGGTTCCTCTACCCTCGTTAGTCTGTAACTCTCACCTCGTTTGTCTTCCAACTGCTATCAAAGTCCAAATGAGTTTTTTTTAACTCAGTCAGGGATTTCACAGCTGTTTCGAAAGCGAGACTGAATTTACAAGAGTTCAGTTTCTCTCACACCCACTTCTTACTGTGGTGACATTTTACTAACTTGCATTATAATTGTTAAAACTGTATAATATATTATAATGCTTATAAGAATAAGTAGTACATAAAACCAGAGCCCAAAAAAAAAACTTTTTGATTCCCTCATTTTAATAGCATTTTATAATTCTTTTTACAGAGCCAGATGCAACAGGTCTGCTGAAATAAAGCAGAATGATGCAAAAAAGTATTTTTTGCACATTGTGTAAATATGTTCAAATGTATCTGTACTCTACTTGTTTTATATAACAATAAATCACTGCCATAAGGCAAATTTCACTTACAACATAAATTACAGCGTATGCACTGTTGTAATTTATCTGTAACTTCATAGCGAGGTAAACTGAAGTTAAATTGTAACTATTTTATATCAGTATACACTGTCGTTAGGTGAATTCCAATTGAAATATAAGTTATATGTACTTATATAGAGGGGGGTATATGTTAAACTGTGGTATTTTTTCTGTAACAAATTTGTAGTAATATACACACTGCAGTGAGGTCAAGTTTTATAATAAAATAAACACTGTAATGTGGTGAATTCTAAGTTATATATACTTAAATTGCTCTATACAGTAATGTAGAAATTTCAGTGAGGTATAAGTTCAACTTTAGTTATTTATCTTTAATAGTTTTACTGTGTTTTTAACTGCTTTATAGTGTGTAAACATTACAATGAGGTGAATTTGAGTTAAATGGTTAATTATATATACTTTAGCTGTTTTGCAGTTTTGTAAATTGCAGTAAGGAGCAAGTGTAGCAGTAGTAATTTATCTGTAACTATTTTTAGTAATGCACTGATGTAAAATTAGTTACATTGTAATTAATCTGTAGTGTAACTCTTTTATGAATGTAAACACTGCCATACTACCATCAGGTGAATTATTTTTATTTTATTTTTTTAATAAGTTACACAGTTATGTAAACACTGCTGTGAGGTATGTTCGGAGTAATTTAACTGTTTTTATAGTAATGTAAACATTAGCATGAGGTGAATTTGTACTTTGTAGTGAAGCAGGCATAGCAGTAAGGTAAATGAGAGTTAAATGATAGGTTTGTTTTACCTGTACGCCAGTGTCATGCATTCAAACAGGCGTGTCAGAGTGGGGTCAATGCTCAGCCGTCTGGAGCTCAAAGGACCGAAACTGTAGGTCTGGCAGTCCGGTTTATTAACGGTGTCAAAGTCATAACTATCAGCGTTATAAAGAGCCGCGCTTCTCCTCCTGACCGAGTCGCTATGCGGCGAGGACACCATGAAGTGCCCGCTGTGGATCACCTGAGTCCGCCGGACTGATCCGAATCCCGCTCCGGCGTCCACACTGGGCAAGTGGTCATCCGGATCTGAATCGGACTCTGAATCCGGTCCGATCTGGTTGGGCTCTGAGGTTTCGGAGTACTCTGCCTTTGCCATCGCTGCCGATCTAGTGCTGTCACGCTGCTCAAATGCAGCCCACTGAGAAAAACGCCATCTGAGGAGGCGCGCTTCACTCTCTACTCCACTGCATACTTAGTATGCAGCGCTGCAGGTCAAAGATCAAGCGTGATGATCAAAACTCACCGATTAAAACTCTACATTGTGCAGTTTCAGACCCTGACAGCCTGAGGCGGTCTAAACTCGAGAGCACAATTATGTAAGAGTTGATCCCTGTCCCAGCTATTGATGTACTGTGACATATTATTGCTATTATTAGCTGCTATGCACTTTTTGTGCATATCTAGTACAACGGATCTGTGAATTGTTATATTTGTTGTAAGACGAGATAAATAAAAAATTAAAAATAAATTAGAAATAATTTATACTTTGTATAAATGTTGCATTTATGTTGTATTTATTATCATTAAAATTATTTTTCATGCAAACAAAAGGTAACATTTTAGAAAGGGACTGATAATAACAATGTGTATCACAAAAGGTAAAATAAAAATTTACTAAAATGAAAATAAAGACACTATGTGAAATATAAATATTATTTCGATCCTCAGTATTTATTTTTAAATTAATATTCTATATTTTATCACAAATAAACAAAAAAACTACATACAAAAATCGTAACAATCTTAATTAAAAAATATAATAATTAAAATATAATAAATAAATAACATTAGGTTAAAAAGTATATTTAAATGAACCTAAAATATACAACAATGTGACTAAATAACTCGCTTGGAGAGCTTACGGACTACAAATCCCATGAGCGCTGAAGGACTTCCGGTTTTGTTTCGACGTAAGCGGAAGGTTAAATCCGCTGAGTGGCGACCAGCAGCTGGTGTTATTTTCGTGTTTTCAGGGCTAGAGTTCTGCTCGAAGTGTTTGTAGTTTAGTCAAATCATGGACGCGGTACAGAGACACAGATCCATGTACAAAGGCACGACTCCACCATGGAAAGAAACATACCGGAAGGTAAATAATGTCGTGTTTGTTCGCTTCTGTGCTGAGGAATGTCGCGAAAGCTGTCAACAACAGTCCAGGTTATGTTATAATTGAAGGAAAATCTTTGTATTTTGAATACAGGCAATTACGATTAGATTTTGTTTTGAGACATTATGTTAGTAATGAAACTCATCCTGTTGCTCCTTTATTCCTTCACAGTAATGAGAATTAGTGGTGATTTCTTCCTTATGGCAATAAATAATGAATATTTTTACCAGTCAGAACATGGCAAAACCTTTTCTAGCCAACCAAAACACTTCCCTAGACCATAAAGTACTGATATGGATACATTTGTATTACTGAAGATAAAACATTTAAAATAAATGTGACCACAAAACCAGTCATAAGGGGTAATATTGATATATAATAATGATATTTATACATCACCTGAAAGCTGAATAAATAATCTTTCCATTGATGTATGGTTTGTTAGGATCGGACAATATTTGGCAGAGATACAACTATTTGAGCATCTGGAATCTGACTGTGCAAAAAAAAATCAAAATATTGAGAAAATCACCTTTAAATTTGTGTAAATGGAGTCCTTAGCAGTGCATATTACTAATCAAAAATTAAGTTTGGAAATATTTATGGTAGTAAATTTACATATCTTCATGGAGCATGATCTTAACTTAAAATCCTAATGATTTTTGGGATAAAAGAAAAATCGATCATTTTTACCCATACAATATATTGTTGGCTATTGTTTCAAATATACCCTGCTACTTATGACTGGTTTTGTGCTCCAGGGTCTCACATAATAAAATAAACACGCTGAAATTGAGAAATATTATGTGGAATGTAAATATCATCTTGCATGGTTGATTTAAATTTATTTCAACTTATATATTTATTTTAAAAGTAATATGTTTTCCATGCAAAGCACAAGTTTTGGAAACAAGGAACTGGTCGGGGATGACATTTTATCACATCCTTATAATGCATTTTTAATTGAAGTGCATGAACTATCAGCAGTGTGCGGTTGAGAGAGGCTTTGAGACACCGAGTGCTGATATAACAGTGTGTTGTGTGTCTCCAGCGCTGTGTGGAGCGCTTGAAGAACAGCCGGTCGAGGTTACTGGAGAAGTTCAGACAGATGGGAGAGGACTCGGGAGGATCGAAGCGCTCGCTGCTCGTGCAGGAGGTGATGGAGGAGGAATGGAGCGCATTACAGTCGTCCAATCAGAGTCTTCCGTCGCTCTGGAATGGAAACGGCATCAGAGATGTGTGTATTATTGTTGTTCTAAACCTTTCTATTTTCTATATGATAAAAGCAGATGGTGATCTGGGTCTTTTAAACTCCAGTAAGGATGTAAAAGTATCAGAGGCATTATTCTTATTCATTTTAACAGTATGTACACATGCATTTCCATGCAAAAGAAATAACAAGAACAAAACAAACACGTCTCAATACCTTCAGTGCCACTTCTGTTAGCACCTCACCAACTCCACCATGTTTTAAGAACAGACCCCCAAACTCCATTAAATATCTTATATTTATCCCTTAAAATTTAAGTTGCCTTTTCAACTGATGCATTTTACCATTTCTTTCAGCCAGTATCTTATATTTGACACTTCTCCAGTATAAAGCAATAAGTCATTTTGCTTGAGGGATACACATGATAATAAGTATTGTATATATTCCTTCTTTTCTTTTAACTTGATCTCCTCAGGATATACTTGTTTTAACATCTATATATATTTTTTAAAATTAATAGATTTTGTATTTTATCACACAGACAAAAAATAGCTACGATCAATTGCATACAAAACATTGAAACAATCTGAATAAAAATAAAGTTGTGTAAAAATAAATTGCATTTAAATGAACAATAAAAAATAATTAAATGTGCTTATATAAGCAAATAAATAAAGAAATATTGGACCAAATATGTAAAGGTGTTAAAATATCAAGGATCTTTTCAAAACTTCTTCACACTCCCATACACAGTGATATATGGCATACCTGTAAACACTGTGTGTCTTATGCAAGCATCAAGGGACATTTTCATGATATTTATTCTATATAGTTAGAGTTAATGTAAGTCCATATCAGCCGTTTGTAAACTGAAGTCATTCTCTGAAATCTCCACCTTCCTCCTTTGCTCTCAAATCTGATTTGTGCTTCTGAATATTCAAACTTGGCCTGTCAAAATGCATCCGTTGATGTCGTTGAAACCTGAGTTTGAGCATGTGGAAGCACAAAGAGATTTGAGACGTAATGGTGAGTAAATGAAGACATACTGTGATTTGTGGATGAATTATTTAAGCGTGTGTTTTCACTCCTCAGGTGTACGCCGCACAGCAGGAATATGACGAACTTTCAGCGTTTGAGGAAATTCAGCAGGAGCTCATAGCACAAGGTTACATCAGCATGTACAGTTTTATTTTTTCCTCATTATATCAAGTTGTGAGTAACCTGGAAATGTGAGCAAATGTACAAATTGTGATGAAAATGCGCTGGTAAAAGAGTAGGGATTGTATTAAATGCTGGTGTTTCACACTTGAAATTTAATTTCTGTTTCTCTCCTCCTTTAGAGCTCTTGATTCTGGAGGAATATAATAACAGCATGCAGTATGAAGAACAGTATATAAACTCAATGTTGGAGGGAATGGAGGCGTCTGGACAGATCATATGCCCCGTATGTCACACGTAAGTGTTTGCCGTAAGCGATCACCTGCTAAACCCATCTTTATTAATCATGTTTATAATGTTTTTCTCTGTATCTGCAGGAATAATCTGACAGTCAGCAGTCATTTTACATCGTGTCCATGTGGTCTTTACGTCAACACAATTGTAAGTAGTTGCACAGCACCTTCCTCCGTAATATGGACACTTTGTATAATAAGTCCATTATTTGACTGGTATGGGTGGAGTAGAATATAGTGAATATATATTCTAGAATATAGTATAATAAAATGTAGTATTTTATTATTAACCAACCTTTAATCTAAGTTTGCATGTGACCACTAGATGAATGGACTGGGAAATCTTGGATGAATATATACTAAGCAGTGTTATTGTAATATCATTGAGATGCTGTTGTAGTCTCTTTAATATTTTGAATAGGTTTTTATTTTTATATTTCCCTCCTTGCCTAGAGAGTCAGAGAGGTCAAAGGTCACTGCTGTGTACTTATTAGGGCCCTATGAAATCAGTTTTGTCTTTTCCCATTATTTTTTTTCTGGATTCCTTTTTTCACCCTACCATTTACCCTTTTTTTTTTTTTTTTTTTTTTTTTTTTTTTTTTA
>JAFVLL020036195.1:0-24497 GCA_021397915.2 Tor tambroides | reverse complement strand
ATATCAATTAATCATATAAAATCAACCCTAATTCATAATAAAAGCCTGACCAGAGCAAAATTCCTTTATTAAATGTAATAAATCATTACACTGTACAGAGGGGTGCTGCAGACAGGTCATATTTGCTTAAAGTGACTCACGTTCTCATCCCAGCTGACACTGAATGAGCCTGTTCCCCATTCCTGTCTTTATGGAATGTGTGTGTGTGTCTGCTAGTGTGGGTTTCAGTGAATTCTTCATCCTATTTCCTCACACACTAACATACTGAGTAGCATTCTGCATCCTCTTTTCAATCCCGCTATTCCATTAAAAAAAAAAAGAGAGAGAATACGTCCAACCCCAGTGTGCATGAATACATTCATCTCATCTCTAATGTGTTTTCAAATTTAACGTGCATCAAATGTGTGCATAGTATATATAATTTTATGTATAATATATAATATTATTAATAGTATATATTATTGACAATAATGTGATAATTAATAATCAACAATAATATAATGCATATTTTATATTTTGTTTCTTAGTATATTGTTACTATTAAAGTATTATTATAAAATAATATATTATATTAAAATACTTTCCTTTATAATAAGTATTATTATTGTTATTGAAATGAAGCTTCAGTTATACTGTTATGCATTGCTGTAACCCACTACTTCGATTTAAATCATTTATTAAAGCTACCATACATCAATTTTGCATACCATTGTTCATTTAAAATTTAACAAGATTACTACCACTCCCTTTTAAGCCCCTAAAATGTATAACATTAACAGCTGCCTAATTTAAACCACATAAATGTTCCAAATACCTCCTCATTGTCACCCTGTCCAGACCTTTGTTTCCAGTGCAAGTCTAAACCTGCCCTTAGAATAAATCTGATGACTGAATTTTCTTCTTATTGTCCTTTTGTTTAGCAGAATAAATCCCTAAATAAACCCTGAACAGTTTAAACTCTGCAAACTATATTAATTTTGATTAAAGAGAGGGAAACCAGTGAGGTTTAAGATTGTCTTAAAAAGGATGGATGCCCTCTAGGCTTGGATTCCAGATGAGTGTGGACAGATGCTTGGGTGTGCCACAAGTGTACATGTATGTGTGACAGAGAGACAGGAAAAGAGAAAGAGAGAGTGTATATTTAATGTAAACCATATAGGCTGTGTGGTAACATGACAGTCTCCTTGTTATTGCCTCAGAGTGATCCTCTAAACATTTAACCCTGCACCTGCAGTCTTCATTTCGTGAATCTCTGCTTCATGAATTTAGAGCGATTCATTTAAACATTGTCAAATCAGATTTTTCAGTTTTTTTCTTTAGAGAATGAGAAATAACAGAAACGATTGTTATGAAAATATAAATGATAAATTTGTTTCCCCCATTCTATTTTTATCAGACGCTGTAATGTCTCGGCCCCAGGAAAAAAAAAAACACACATTTGATTATGAACGTACAATTTACCTGTGCAGGTACAGGCACGAGCACCGCTAACTCGAGATTTGATTGGCTGAAATGTGAGAAGGCGGGCAGTACTGAAAGACGATCCTGAGGAGAGAGTGAATGTCTAGGGATGGACTTTAGTTAGCTGCGGGCGTCTGAACAAGTCTGGGCTGCAGTACTTTCACTGCAGCTAATAGCACAACCAAGAAGATATGACTTTATTTCTCTGCTTGTAGTCAATGAGAGGATTTTTGCAGGCTGCACAGTTTTGAGGAGGGAAAGTCCTTTGGCAGGTTGGCAGATGCACGCCTATCTCTCAGGAGCAATTTGATAAAACTAAACTCTTTTCGAGTCATTCTCCTGACAAATACAGGCGCATTCAAGGGAATTTGTCAGATCATGCGTGACTAGGACAACTTCGTTGACTGCTTCTCCTCGGTGACCCGTTTTGAGCGGTAAGTAGACGTCCGTTTGCGTTGAATTCATAGAGCGCACCATAATAAGTGATAGAGAGCTCTGTGGTCAGTGATGGAATTCTATTCAGCAATATAACGCTGTAGGGTCACTGACTGGAACTGATTTAGGATCAGTTATAAAGCGTTGTCAGTTGTACAGCGCACTATAGGGTAAGTGATAGACGCTCTAGGGCAGTAATTCTCAACATTTTGACCCCTATTGTCAACCATTGTCCGAGACCATATTCAAAGGCCTCCCATGTTGGCTTAGATAATTTCTGTTGTGTTATGATGCAGAAGCTTGTTCTTTTTATAAACAGAAAAGGAGTCAATTAATGTAAATAATTACCCAGGTTAATTTTAATTCCAAAACTGTATCTTCTTCTATCTATCTATCTATCTATATATATATATAAAACAAACAAACAAACAAACAAACAAACAAACAAAAAAACACAGCAGTTGCTGAGAGTGTAAATTTGAAATAATAAATGTAAAGTCTGTTTACATCGTGATAGTTAACGTTTTAATTAAGCTAGATTTTGATTATTTGAAACCATTTTAGGGCAGGGGCCCACTAGGGGGCTTCAGTAAGTTTCCAAAGCGGCGTCTAGATTACTTAAAATTATTTTTAAAAAGACAAACATTAAAATAAGCTTGTTTAATAAGTATATTTAATAAAATCTTAAATCTCAGTTAGCATTTATATAGATATAGATATAGAATATAGATTTTTCTAATTTAGTTTCTAGTTTATAAACGTTTTATTTTGTGCAAACTTAATTTAGAAATTTGAAATCTGGAAAAGTCATGGGGCCATTGATTATTGTTTAGGACAGTATCGGGGTCTTGGAGTCAAAAAGTTTGGGAACTAGTGATTCTACACTCAAGTAATAGAATGCTACAGGGTCAGTAATTCAATGCTTTGAGATCAGTTATAAGGTCAGTAAAACAACAGCCTGAGGTCAGTGACAGTTCAGTTCTCTAGGGTCAGTGATAAAGCGCTCTAGGCTTGGGTAGAGAGAAGCGTCAGGATAGAGTGGTGACTCTTGAGTTTGAGGCGATAATGATTTATGGAAGTAATTCTGAGAGCTATGGAATGTCATCTTACCTTGTTTTACAATTTAGAGTGAATACAGCTTAGAGGTGCAAAATCATAACTTCTGTCATGCACAGTGATGCAGATCTGATGAACATTACTAATCACTGTCATGATCATGATGCAAGCTTATTATCCTACAAAATTTGCATTTACATTTACATTGAACCATGTAGCAGACGCTTTTATCCAAAGCGACTTACAAATGAGGATACCACAATTCTTATTATATGACACAACAGATGTGCTTCAGATACTTCAGATTTATTCATCTAGCTCTCATGAGATGTGTTAAAACACATCATCACTGCATATTTTATGTGTACAAAACTGCTTAGGGTGTCCTTGGCTCCTGTGTTACAATCTCATTATCATTTAAGCTAATTCACATTACACTGCATGTTTGTTAAATCATGCTGCTGGTTACAAGGAACTATAAAAGGGCAGAGTGTGGACAGATCAGAAACAAGATGAAAGGAATCACAACACAAATACAGTTCGTGATTCAACCATACATGCTTACATGCATACATGTTGGCATTTTTTATAAAGAACCGCTATTGGGAAATAAGAAAATAATGGGCTGGTAATGTGATGAAAGTGGTAAAGCAATATTTCCACATCAGCATAATAACATTTCCAAACTGTTCAGGCAGAGGGAGCAGAACATGACCTCAGTTGAACTTGTGTGATTCGTCACTTTGGATATCTCACACTCAGTAGGCAGGGCTGAAGTGTCTAGGTTACGGTGGACACCTGCTGAGCATGCAAGCATGGCCGAGGGGTTGCTCATGTTGAGTGACTATAGTGACAGACTGTGAATGTTAGTGTGTGGGCCTTTTTTCTTTTATAAGAGAGTATGCATGTCATTATTAAGAACAGCTGGAATGCTCAGTAGTCTTACGCTCAAGATTTTCTTATGACTGGGCCAAGACTTAAATAATCATTTCAAGAACAATTATAAACCAGCACCTTAAAATGCCCATGTGTTTGCCGATGACTTGCTCAGCTCTTTTGATGTCAATATACACAATATACTACACAATACAGTAGAAAACGTTTGGTTTCACAAGATTTTTCACATATGTGCGAACAACATTTGGGGCACATGACCAATAACATCTGCGTGTCAGTCTCCATAACTTCTTTGCTTCCTGTAACACATACATAGAGAAGCATGTGAATGGAAATGCCTTGTGTTCATGTCTGGATACCCCAGAGGGCCTGTGTTTCAGAATTGGTGAACTACACATTTTTCTGCACTGATTATAGGGGAAAATTGGATAGATTAAAGTATGAAATGTGTTTATTGAAGTGTAGACTTTTACTGCTGAAAAATCACAAATTCATGAAAATAATTAATAAATGACAATGCATGTACTTCCTCATGCATTCTCTTTTTTATTATTTTTGGCTATTTTTTAAAATAAATAAGTAAATCCAGTAAATATATATCCAGTAAATATTTAGTATGTATTTTGGTTGGTCAGTCAGCTTGTTTTCTTTCTTACTTCTGAAATCCCCCCCCAACTAGAAGATGTGTTTGTTTTTTCTTTGTCCTCTTTCTTTCTTTCTTTCTTTCTATTTTTTGTTCTGGTGTGTGTGAGACAGACTGTAATGAAATAGTTGGCAGTGTGACCAGCAGACAACTTTGACACCCACTTTCCTTTTGTGTTCTGAAGGAGTGACCTCTCATAATTTAATATTTTAAAGATAAACTTTAGTCATCATGTCAGGGGGAGGAATGTTTTCAATTTCATTTCATTTTCCTTTTGGGACATCATCTTTCCCGGCCATGAACTTTTCCTTGTTTTAAAACTGTTTGAAACAAGAAGGCTTTGGCTCATAAACACATGAAGCATCAATTTGGAGGGAGAAATATCACTTAAAAAATAAACAAAACATGACAATGTCAAAATGCCAAGCATGTATAAAATCATTATCATTCTGAATCTATAATTTAGAATGATTAAACATTTGTGAGAATTATGTAAACTTGTGTGTGTGGTGGATGGCAAAATAGCAAATGCTGTTCAGATATAAAAATTCAGCTCTATAATGTTAAAAAATGTAATGTAAAATCAAAAAATGTAGTTCAACCAAAAAAGAACATTACATATCATACATACGTTTCAGTGATGTGGAATCCGCGTTCAAATCGACTACACTGGTAATGCTGCTGCTTGGGCATTAGGTGGTGCTATGAGGTAATTTTCTGCATAAGAAAGCTTATAATGACATAAGTGGGTGAGTAAATGATGACAGTCTTTTCATTTTTGGGCTAACTATCCCTTAAGGATATGTTTGCTACTACACTCGCTACTGTACCACAAGTTTCCCGTTTTCAGTAAGGAGGCTTCCCAGAGTAAATAATAATTTGACTGCAATCTCTTTGAAAGAATAGAGAATAAAGGGTTTTTTGTATTACAGATGATTATACATCGTTGGACAACATAAGAAACATCAGTTAGAAACTTATTAGTCTAATTTGATTGCATTTCCAGTCAGACAGGATGAGCTGACAGAGGCAATGAACATTTTAGTTGATGTATTTGGTGTTTGTGGTGTAGTAGCCTGCAAGTAGTTGTAGATGCTGTTGTTTCTTCTCCCAGCATCCACTTTATAGAGCTCAAGAATGTGTCTCTAATTCCTCAGTCTTTTATGTTAAGCCACACAGTAAATAGCCTTTTTTATTGCTTGAAAAAGTCAGGACTGAAATCTGTTTTAACTGGGTTCACATACGAAAATCCAACAAATATATTATTGCCCGTGATATTAAGCAAGTATTGCATTGAATGATGGCTTCATAGCAATGCTCTCTTGACCCCAGGTGTGCAATGACGCCGTTTCAAAAAAATTCTGTGCAACCACAGGTGTAAGAGCGAGAGCAACGGAATGTACAATGTGTAGATGAAGGAAGGGAGAGGCTGCTGTAGACAATCTGGCAGTTCAAACTCAAATCTGGTTCAGTCAGGATACTTATAAATGCTATAACTGTCCTTCCATGAACCACATAATAATGACGGTGTTCCTTTAATTAATGCAAACAACACAGAGAGAAACAAAGACAGATTGATTGAAAGGGAGAGAGTTAAATGGGAGAGAGAGTTAAATATAAATCATTCCACGGTTTATATTAATTTTCACAGTAATCAATAATGTGACCCTATTGTATTTATTGTGTAGTATACCATATTCTGCATATGCTACTTCTAATGGTTTTATTGCCATAAGGAATAATGCAGAAAGCCTTTTTTTAAAGGGACCACATCATGTAATTTAATTAAAGGCACAATAAAAAGGATCATGTCACTGGACAAGTCCACTCAGCTGAAAATAAAGCACACAAAAGTCCCACATGCACATATGTGGGAGGTTTGATTGTTTAGATGAGTGTTTAGTCTGTTTGTTTGTGTATTTACGTGTGTTCCAGATAGACATGTCTTTTGAGACCAAGTTTAATTGCCAACTGAAAGTCAATGAAGAAACGAAGAAAATACAGGTAAAATAGTTCTTGTTTATCCTAGACAGTAGGAGACGCCGGAAAAATAAACCAATACATACTCAGTTATGCTTTTCTGACTCAGGTCTTTGAAGGTTTAATGATGTCCATGTGTGTGTTTTATGCGTGTCTCTGTTTGCCTGTGAGTTTTTAACCTTGTTTTTTAGGCAGGCCATTTTCCAGAGCAGTCATTGTTGAGTGCAAACCAGAGTGACTCCAAATGTGGACCACGATTTCCTCTCATTATAAAATCAAAAACAGACCCATCTGCTGGAAATATATTTTAAAAATGGCATCTTTGAAAGCACAAATCGTGACACTCAGCACATGCAACAAACATTCATCTTTGGACCACTTCCGTTGAAAAGGAAGAGCACGATCCCACATATTTTCCCTCATGAAAAGTTACAAACAAAAAAGTACTAAAAGTGCTTGTGTAAGACAGTATCTGTAATGTGTGAGCAGATCACTGAATGAGAATGTGATCTGAGTTTCAGTACCAGTGCAAGCAGGAGCGTGTGTATAGGCTAAGTGTGCACATTCTCTAACTCTGTTATGGCTTTGAATCTTACAATAGCATATTATTTTGAGCAATAACAGTCTGTAACCGCTGCAATCATAATAGCAATATAATAGGATTGTTCTTCTAAACAAATGTTCTCTCTTGAAAAATGCATTCTTCCATGTGTTGTTAAAAATTGCCTATTATAGAGCTGCTTTTCAAACGTGCACAAGCTCATCTTCGTCTG
Source organism: Tor tambroides (assembly GCA_021397915.2). NCBI lineage: Eukaryota > Metazoa > Chordata > Actinopteri > Cypriniformes > Cyprinidae > Tor > Tor tambroides. The sequence continues at coordinate 17,252 of JAFVLL020036195.1, read as the reverse complement.
AGTCTTTGCTCTTTATTTTATGTGGTGGTGATGGTGCAAGCCCCACCTTGCTTCTCTTATTTATCTTTGAGCTTCTGCCAGATGTTCATGGTATCTGGGCACTCAGTTCACCTGGAGGAGGAACATTATGTTGCTGCTATTTAAGCTGAAAACAGTGCAGACTGCTAACTGATAATCAGTTTTTGCACACATTTTTTTTTCGTTTTGTGTGTCATTATGTGTAGGATTTGAAAATGGGGTGTTTGCTGCAATGGACTCTGCTGCTTGCTGTGTTGCTGTGTCTCCCATCATGGGCTAAAGCTCAAGGTAAAGATTCATGTACTATTTCAAGAAGTGCCAAATGAGCATGTATATAGTGGAGCTATATTAACTTTATCTGCAGCATGTGCAGTTTTCATTTAGCATATTTAATATTGCAGTATCAGTTCACTGAATTTTCCCTCTTTGATGAAAATGAAGACATATGTAAACTAGTTTGAGGCATGTAAGAAAGTCACAGAGTCATAGTTAATATGTAATATCATATTGATTAAACAATAAAGATAATTATAACAAGTCATTTTGCCCTCAATAATTTTTACAGATGTTACTGTTTTTGTTAATGAACAAAAATGTACATCTTCATTGTGCCATCAAAGTCAGGGAACACAAACCTGTTTCATGATTTGAAACAATATCAACCATTATAACATGCAGAAACTAAGAATGAATTACTCTATTAAGATATTTTGTTAAGGAAAAAAGACCGAAAAAGGATTTTACTTAAGTTTACTCATGCATATTTTGATGTAGAAGAAACATTTTTATATTATAAATGTTTTGAATAATGTACCTCAGATCTGTGAAATGTTCACCTGTTTGGCAAGTGTTATAACGTCATATCCTGATTAAAAAAAAAAAAAGAGTTAAAACCACAATTGACTATCTGGTTTCTGCAATTTTCACTCAGGAGAAGAAATCTGCCTTTAAACTTGAAAGAAACAAAGATTTGACATTTATTGCGATAATTATCGATATCAACTAATACGAAAAATTGTTTTGGCCATATCGCTCTGGCCTAGTCAACATTATAATGGTACGATATGAAAAAAAGTTTATTAATCATATCAAAATTTGCTAAAGAAAAAAGTATGTTTGAATGAAAAAAGTAGCATTCAAAATAATGTGAGTTATTAGTTACATAGTTTAAAATAATAGATTTTATTTAGTAATTTTTTTTTTGCATGAACACACATAGATCAGGACATTATTATTATTTTCATGTTATGGCCATTGGCCAACAACCGAAAAATGGCAGATATTAAAAAATATGCTATTTAAAAAAATAAAATAAAAATAAAACAAACACAAAAAATCAGTTGTCAGCATTGTAACAGTACAGTATGTTTATTAATCATTTCAAAATTTGCCAAAGAAAAAAGTCTTCTTGAATGAAAAAAGTAGCATTCAAAATAACAATTTTTTTTTTTCTAATAATACTTTTCACTTATTTATAATTATTATAACAAATTATTATAACTATTATAATTATATTTTATGCATTTTTATCCATTAACACACACCTAGATTGGCATTGCACATAAATTCAATACAGATGAACACACACACACACACACACACACACACACACATACACATACACACACATGCACACACTAATAACTGTTGATATCCAGTATTGGCCCATGCACCCCTAATTGTAAATTCGTTCAGTACGCTGTACATAGTACTCACATACTAGACAGTTCTCATTATAGGTACTTCCCGTCATGCCGTATCAAAATGCAGTGACTCATTGATCAAATCAAACACAGCAGGTTAATTAGTTTGCTTCCTTAAGGGCATTCATTCATGTAGCCGTTGAGTCACACACAGCCACAGATCTGATGACTGGCTGTAAACTGAAGTGTGCGAAGGAGAGATGGCACACCAGCCGCTGAATAAATGGGCCCAGATGCTTTGTTCAGTTGAAATGGCTTTGCAGACTGGGTGGTGATGGTCATTTCCTATGTCTTCTCAGCCTGATCCTCCCCTAATCCTTTACTGAATACATGAATTGAATAGATCACAGATGTGAATGTTTACGGAAAAACTGAACTTCAAGTTCACAGTTGTATTTGTCGTGTACACAATGGTACACAGTGAAATGTTTTGTCTAGCTCTTATGACTATGCATTTTAGATACAAAGAATAAAATGTTTATGTGCAAAATAAAAAGAGTTAAAGTTTAGGCAGAGAAGAATATGCATTTAGAAGAAAATAAACAGTACTGTATATTTTTTCTAAATGCATATTTATTACTGTTAGTGACTGTGTTTGACCCATTTTTGTTAACGCTAGTCTAATTTTGGCTGCACTGATGAAAGCATTTTGTATTTGTATTAATGAAAACCCACATATCCAGACTTAAAGGACTTCTACTCTAAATATTTGTAAATATATCTCTTTTACAGTGGAAAGTTCACAGTTGTGCATATTTATTTAAGTCGTTGTGTCAGTATTAAATTTTTTTTTTTTTTTTTTCTTCCTGTTGACAGGCCAGTGCAATAATGTTGTTGCAGCAGACATTGTGTTCCTAGTAGATGGATCATCCAGTATTGGCCGGGCCAACTTTGTGTTGGTCAAGAGTTTCATGGCAGGAATTGTCAAACCCTTTGCCAGAGTGGTAGGACCCAGTGGCATCCGTTTTGGAACCGTACAGTACAGCGATACTGCCAGGTCTGTGAAATTCTATGTGCTTGTATACTTGATGTACTTTGCATTTGATGAGGGGGCTGCACATATTATATTTGTTATGTACAGTAAAGGTTCATGGATGTGTGTGTTGGGGCATTTGTTGATTATAGTTGCGTATTTTATGATATTCAGAGTGGAGTTTACATTTACTACATACCTGAATGGAACTGAGCTTATAACTGCCATAGAGAATATCAACTATAAAGGTGGAAATACGCGGACTGGGGCTGGCCTCAAATACATCGGAGACAACTTCTTCAGCCCTTCCTCTATCAGAGATGTACCTAAGGTGAGCTGGATATTATGACACATTGCTTGACTTACCCTATCTGTAGTATTTTGGCATGGACCATAAATGTGTAAATTACTTTGTTTAGTTTTGAGTTATGCAACACAAGCTCTTACTTAGTATTTGTACAGTACGTACACTACTGTTCAAAATGTTTTGAATTGATAATTAAATTAAAACTGATCAAATATGACAGTAAAAATTTTTTTAAATAAAATATTTATATTTAAAAAAAATATATGTTCTTTTGATCTTTCTATTTATCGAAGAATCCTGATTAAATAGTTTTACAGTTTCCACAAAAATATTAGGCAGCAGAACTGTTTTAAAAAATTGATAACAATAAGAATTGTTTCTTGAGCACCAAATTAGCATATGAGAATGGTTTCTGAAGGATCATGCGACACTGAAGACTGGAGTAATGACTGCTGAAAAGTCATCATTTGAACTGTACAATATTACTGTTTTTTTACTGTATGTTTAATCAAATAAATGCAACCTGTGTGAATATAAGAGACTACATTAAAAACAATCTACTGATTTTGAACATTGTGTATGTTAGTTTTTATGTCTGCTTGTTAGCTTTTGTTTACAAGATCCATTTTGTGTATAATAAATACTTAACATTTATTTTCTTGACTCAGCACTGTGTTTCATTCTTTCAGATCACTATTCTCATTACCGATGGTAAATCTCAGGACAGTGTGCAGGAGCCTTCTCAAAAACTGCGTAGCCTCGGAGTCAAAATATTTGCAGTGGGTAAGAACTGTGTTATATTTAGCCACCATTGTAATTTTTTTCTGCAAACTTTAGTGCATCTGTGGGCTATGGATTCAGTATGGACAGATTAAAAATCTATTTTGGTTGTACTGATTTTATAGTTGTTTCTTTCTCTCTTGGCATTTCTCAGGCATAAAGAGCGCAGATCCAACTGAGCTGAATCTCATTGCCTCTCGTCCTCAAAGTGAATTCACCTCTCAGATTGGGAATTTCAAAGCTCTCAGCTCTTTGCTGCCCCTAGTGTCTCGACGTGTGTGTACAACAACTGGAGGCACTTACTCAAGTGATGGTAAGCCTGACGTATAGACAACACACAATGCAAATGAAATTCAAGAATATAATTATATTGGAGTTTTGTTAAGTTGTATTTTTCTGTTAGAACTTTTATACTTTTTAAATGCTTTAATTGATCCTGCTAAATTTAAATCATTGATTTGTGTTACTGTTTCACCATCAGAGGCCTACAGTGGTCCATCAGACTTGCAGTTTTCAGGTGAGACAACCAATTCACTGAGATTTCGATGGACATCTGCAGGAGGGCCTGTAAGTGGCTATGTGGTTCAGTACAGGCCCCTGTCTGGCCTGGGTCAGCCAATCACCGCAGAGCTCCGACAGGTGAGAAGAATGTTCATCATAAATGACTGTTGCTTTTTTGCAGACTAAACATTTGTAAATGGGAAAAATTTCAAAATTATGAAACCTTTTGTAAATTTCAAAGGTAAAACCTTAAGAAGACTCAAAAACATTCTCTTCTGTTCCACATTTCACCTTTGCTCTAGCTTGTTTTCTTAATCTTGCTGTCTAATAAACCTGGCATTGTATACTATGAAAATTGTTGGCTCTTAGACAAATTGCTTATGTTTATGATTAGTAAGTTGCTTTGGATAAAAGCATCTGCTAAATTGGTTAAATATAAATGTAAACTTGTGCTTCAGTTAGTTATAAACACTGGCAGAATTTGAGACAGATGAAAGTGATTATCTTATCTGAATTACTTTCAAGCAGAAGTAGACTTTTGCTCCGCAAAAGTTTGTTCATTTAACTCTATTTATTAATTACTTTCTATTGAAATAATTTTGTACATTTTAAGGGTTACTGAAAAGTTTTTTTTAACACCAGTGTTAATTTAGTAGTACTTACAGTATATACTTTTGTATTACTTATTAATGTGCTTATGTTAATTATGAGCTAACTCTTTTTAATTGTTTTTTAAATTATTTTTACATAGCTTTAATATTTTTATTTTAGATAAAGTTTTAGTAATTTTTGTACTTCAGCTCATTTTAGTTAGTTGCCAAGACAACATTTTTCCATTTAATATTTATATTTATATTTTATTTTATTTTAACTTCATTTCAGTTACTCAACATTATTTTTATAGTTTTAGTTTCAGTTCACAATAACAACAACAACAGTGGATTACATAAAGTATAGCATAATGGTCTCCGCTGAACTTTATCTTTTTATTTGCAGGAAACAATACCAAGCAACCAGCAGAGCTACACTGCACGAGAGCTGCGTTCGGGCACAGACTACCTGATCACTGTTATTGCTCAGTACCCAAACAGCTTGGGAGAGTCAGTGTCTGGGAAGGCCCGAACAAGTGAGAACTGCACTCAACAGAAATATGTGTCATCTATTTCAGCATCTCTTAAAAAACTGTCTCTCTCTAACCCCAAACTACCCTCTAGAGCCTCTCCGGGGTGTGACTACACTGCGACTTATCCAGACGGGGTTTTTTACTCTGGGTTTGGGCTGGGATACTCCAGCTGACCAAGTACAGGGTTACAGAATCACCTATGGACCTACAGGTGAGATTGACACACTTTCGTATGGATACTTATCCATACTTCTGGAGGATAAATATGTAAGAGATAAAGAAGAAAAAGATAACTGGGCCAAGCAACACTGTAATATATAGTAGTTTTATTATTTTTCTAAAGAAGATGCGAGCAGTGCTTGTATGTTCAAAATTCGCTGCTACACTGTTGAGAGGTTGCTAAAGAGAAAGTTCTACATCTGATCATTCAGAGAAGTAATAGCACATACATGTGTCTCCCCAAAAAGCCACATGATTGGACATTCATTTCTGTTGCACAGACAGTCCACTGTAATACAAAGGTTGAGGAATTTGAACAAAGCCTTAATTCTAAGTGTCAACAATAGTAATAGTGATTATGGCCTTAGCAAGCACAACTAACTAATGATTTTAGCAGTTTTATAAAAGGAAGATGGGGAGGTGGGAGAGTGTGTTTTTGTTTCCCCAAGGTATTTTTGTCAATTGCTTAAAGGAGTGCCAGTTTGCTTTAGCTGGTTGGTATCCAGGTGTGAGCTGGCAGAGAACAGATCTGTCAGATTAGGTGTGGCCCTATGTTTAATCAGGTTAGTTTTTGAAGCTAGAGGAAGGTGTTTCAACCTGCCTGCCTCAGCCCAATGTTGCATGCAGATGAATAGATACTGAAACTGTGATTTAAATTATACTATGTCATTAACTGACTCATATATTGAGGATATGCTGTGTTTGGTTGGCCAGCTGGTATAAACCAGCTAAACCTCCACATGTTTTCCATGCTAGGAACCACCTAAAGCGGTTTTATCAATCTGGAGATGTACCAAAACATTTTAAAATGAAATATGAGACAAAATGCATTTGTTTTTTATGAAAACCTATGAAAAGGTACACAGATGAAGAGGGAATGCATTAAGGCAAGTAAGAGCAATCTAATGTATCTACAAACCCTGAATTCTTTTATGCTTTTCAAACTTGAGAGATTTATTGTGTTAGTCAGAAGAGAGAAAGCTGTCACATTTACTGTTACTCTGTCACTGAGCTGCTCTCTGTTCCCTGGATTCTGGTTCTTAAACAACCCTTTGTATAAAGACAAATACTTTACAAACAAGTTTTACAAACTCTCTAGTCTGTTTACCTTGATGTGGTAGCAAGTTGGAGAGCTGTTGGTCACACACACACACAAACACACACACACACACACACACACACACACACACACACACACCTGACTAAACTGTTGTGTCTCAGACTGTCCAAATGTTCAACAAACTGTTGACTTTCAATTAGATCGGCATACATGGTGGCGGCTAGTGATGGACGCTTTCAAAATACTGTTTTGAGAGCTTTGAATCCTTTTTTTTCAAACCAGTGATTTGGAGCATGTATCAAACTGCTAAAGTCATGTGATTTCAGTAAACTGAAAGTAACTGTTTCGAAATGTTTCAAAATGTCAATGGTTCGCCACCATTTTACCTGATCTCGGATGAATTTTTATATATTTGTAGACATTTGATTAAGACATTTGTATAATTAAAAGGAAGAGAAGAAGTTATGTGTCTAATTGTCCTGTTTATCCAAGCCCTCCATAGAACAATCAAAATACGCCCTGAAAATTGAAAAAAGAACGCATATTATATAGCTGCTTCATGTTTAATGGTATTAGATGGTTTGTAAATTGCATTTAAATGTTGACTTCAAAGTTAGTATGATTACTTATGTTGTTTAGGTGTATTTGAGGAAATGCTGCTACATATTTACTTTTATTTTTTCATGCGACTTCTGAATAATAATGATACCCATGTGTATAAATTCTCAGCCAGTTAGTCTGGGACTGCTGGATAAAGTAGCTGTTGATGTACATTGTTTTTGTTTGTCACTAGACATTGAAGTGGGGTTCTTCTCCTTTTCTACTTTTTGAACTCTTTTTTTCTTGTTTTTGCATAAGTGGGCAATCTGGGCACACTGCACTCTACTGTCTTGGGAGAGAACAAAATAAAAGGAAAAAAATGTCATTTAATGCCCTTCATACATTTTTTGAGGATTTTTAAACTGTTGACCTTTAACACTCCATCAGTATTAGAAACACTTCTGCAGCAGTGTTGCATTTTTTGTAATTTAATGCCAAGGTAATATAATAAAAAGTATAAATGTGCACTAAAAAAATCAACATGTAAAAAATATTACAAAAAAAAGTCCATTGAATTAATGATGCATTGACTTTGAGCTTGCAGCTTAGTAAGTGAGTCATGACCTAAATAAGTAGCCATGCTGATGGGTGAGTTCACTGAGTTCATTCAGTGAAGGATTTGACAGACTGATTAAAACTGGTTATTCTCGAGTTTCAATTTGACAAAACATACATTTTTCTTATTTCTGATATTACATGAATGCACCAGCATGCTCACATGTTGCATAACCGCTTACTGTATTTCCACACTGCAAGCCATAGTAGAAAACCTTGTTAGTCATTTTTTCTGCATGGCATAATTCATAACTTATGCTAATTGATTGTTTAACAGGTCAGCCTGCTGCACAGCTGCTGGAACAATCTGTGGGGGCAGAGTCTACTTCTCTGACTTTGGTCGGTCTTAAGTCAGACACAGAATATGTGATCAACTTGTACCCACTCGATTAGGATGGACAGGAGTCGCTGGGGCAACGCAATACAACATCATCATACTTAATACAGAATGTAAGAATATTATTCCCTTAAAATACAAATACAGTATGACAAATATAGTATAGCATATGTGTTGCTTTGTGATATATATATATATATATATATATATATACATTCGTGAGATTTTCATTCATGAGATGTGCCACTATAATGATTATTTGATTTGGTTACCCATTTTTTACAGCAAATGCAGAGGTGAATAGAAGAGTTCCTGGGAATCAGACCACCTTTGACCTACGGGATCTTGAAGAAGGTGTACGCTATGCTGTCAGTGTAAATGCACGAATTGGATCCAATGAAGGGGAAGCAGCAACAATGTACATCGTAACAGGTGTGTGCATGCATACTTTTTCTTTTTCTTTCTAAATTAGTCTATAAAAATATAGATGCTACTAAAGATACTCTGTAGGGTAACATAATGTGGATACATTATGTCAGAAAATAACTGATAGCAACTGAATGTTAAACAGAACCACCACTGAAGGTGACCAATTTGCGGGTAGTTGGGAGCAACAGTCGACGAGTCAGGATTGCATGGACTGGTGTTTCTGGAGCAACAGGCTACCGGGTTACCTGGAGACAAAGCAACAGTATGTAGACCTGTTTGTGCAACGATTTGGGTTTTCTTTCTTTTTTTAAATTGATATCACATAACTATTGTTGGTTTTAATCTGCTCTCTCTTTCTGTTCTAGCTGCAGAGCAATCCCGTGTCCTAGGCGGTGATGTCACTACCTACACTATAGATGGGCTGCAGCCAGATGATTCTGTTGTTGTGGATGTTGCCCCAGTGATTGATGGGCGGACTGGAGAAGTGGTCTCAGTGTCTACAAGAACCAGTGGTTCTACTGGAATAGTTACAGGGCTAAGAGTTATTGAAGTTACATCTGCAAGGATAGTAATATCCTGGACTCCGGTGACTAGAGCAACAGGTTATAAAATAACCTGGCGGCGAAATGACGGTACGGACGTTAACTTTAGTGCATTAAACTTATCCTAAAGTGGGCATGGAAAATTATTTTATTGTTTTTGCATTGTAGGAGTGGAAGACTCTGAGATTGTACCTGCTGATGTGGCTTCCTATGCCATTGATAGACTCCAGGAGAGTGCAGCCTACCAAATATTAGTCTCAGCCCTTTTCAACTCTCGGGAAGGACCTTCTGCCACTGTGACTGCAAGGACAGGTAGTTTTGAGTCTTTTTGTATGTTAATATATATTTAGTTAACAATATGCATGGAACTTTAAATGATTGAAGTCACCATGAAATTAAAAATTTATAATTCTTATTTTTTTATGGAATATTAAAATTCCTTGCCATCTTTAATCAAAAACATGAAATTCTCCCCTCTAGCAACCGGTCTGTCACATGAGATTGCAGCAATTATGAAATGAGAATGACCCTACAATCTGATCAGTTTACGATTAAAATCAAGTCCCACCATACTTATTTTTTCTTTCAAGAAGGTGTTTTGTTGGATGTATGTCCCTAGTGGAAAATAAATATACTAAAATGTATTTTAAATACATTTATTTCATTCTGTGTATACATATACATACTGTATACATGTTTATAAACTTAACGAAAATACCATGCAATTGTACTTTTGGTATACTAAACTGCTATACTTAAAGCCTGCTAAATTGGAACAACTAATTTTGTACTTAAGGCACTTTAATTGTGGGGAAGTAGTGCTGAAGTCCAACCAAAGATATATAGAAATATATTTGATTGTGCTAAAGTGGAACTATTGCAAGTATACTTCAGGTACACTTACATATCCTGCATTTGAAGACTGATATTACGCAGAGATCACACAAGCCTTATTACAAGTGATATTAAAACACATTTTATGCATAATATTAAGAATTATGCTGTGTACAGGTAGTACTCCAAATAAAACTGAATTATAATTTTTTTTTCAGTAAGTCTCAAGTGATATGTCAGTAAATGTTAATAGATTTGAGCATACTTAGTATGAATTAAATGTATTTTACTGTAAATACATTACATTTTAACTAGGGGTCACAACAAGGAAGAAAAGATCGCAATTTCAGTTTCATGCTGGCTTTAAAGATTAGTCATTTCTGAGCTTTCAGCAGTAAGAAACACTTAATCTGAGTCTGAATGCTGACTCTATCCTGATTTTATCTTCAGAGCAGGCCACGGTGGGTCGCGTCACCAATTTACAGGTGGTGGAGGCCCAAGGGGAGGTTGTTCGAGTCAGCTGGGTTGGAGTTCAAAATGCGACTTCATACAGAATACTCTGGAAAAGGACTGACGGTGAGATCTTATAGTTATTTTAAAGTAAATGCTCATGTAGGTCAGTGTAAGTGTCATTTCATATAGGAGAGAAAAATCACCAGTGATATCCTTGATATCTCAGTTTTCTTATTTGGCTTATTGAGAATCGAAAAATGCAAGGGTTTGTGACCTCCAGGGGCCACAGCTCATAAATTATGTAGATGACAGAAGTCAAAAGAAAGCCTCAGCCATCATAGAAAAATAAAACTGTGAGTGCGATTGTAGGTGGAGAGGAGCGGAGTCAGCTGGTTGGTGGTAACGTGACGACAGTGGATCTGAGGCAGTTGGATGAAGGGGCACAGTATGAAGTGAAGGTTTTGGCTCTAGTCCGAAACAGAGAGGGCCCACCTGTGTCCGTCAGAGTCACTACAGGTGAGTGCTGTTTGTGATGTTTGTTTGTTTCTCTGCTTCAAGTCATATTTACTTATATGGAAAAGTCATGAACATGTATTCTCTTGGGCTGGGTGTATAATATTGATTTCTCAATTTTAAAGGATTCTCATTTTATTTACATACTATTTACAAAGTGCACGAAATAAAGACATGAACACATTATTGTTTGTGTGTTATTTGATTATCTTTTATTGTGGCTTGGCTAAAGATTAAAACAAATTTAATAGAGATTTTTCCTTACGAAAGTGCATTGATATCACTGTTTGTTGTACAGGTGGCCAGAGAGGGACAAGAGTAGAGGGTTTGCGTGTTTTGGACTCGACTCCAGGGGGGATCCGTATAACATGGAGAGCAGTGAGTGGAGCCAGCTCGTATCGAATCTACTGGAGGTCCTCACAAGGTAGTTATACAGGCAAACATGTATCCACACACTCAAACCAGACTCAACTGACTTTTATGTTGTCACTATGCTTGCTTTGACTAGGAGAGCCTGAATTAAGTCATTTGATTAGTGGCGATGCAACTTCGTACACCCTCGATGGACTTCGTCCTGGTCTGAGCTATACTGTAAGATTGTCTGCTGTGGTGGACGGTCAAGAGACTGAAGCTACCACCATCAGAGCAACCACTGGTATAAACGCCAGATTGTATCTCACATTTTATCTCTGTATTTCTCCAGCTTCTTTTATTCATTATTTCTGTCTGTGTTTTTTTAGATGCCCTGCCACCTGTGACTGGTTTGAGTGTGACAGACAGTACTGAGAATTCAGTCCTTTTAGGCTGGTCACCAGTAACAGGAGCCACAGGATATATTTTACGCTGGACAGAGGAAGAAGGTGATATTTCTGAAAGTTTAGGAACTGGTAGTGTGTGGTTTATGAATCAGAAGCATGATTATAGTTGCACTTTTTAGTGTATTATATACTCTCTTTCTTCAGACACAGGAACGGGTCAGTCTGAAATGCTGCCTGGTACAGCCACTTCTTACCGGGTGATAGGTCTACGACTGGGCCGTCGGTACCGTTTCACCCTGCAGCCCACCTTCCAAAACCAGGTTGGACCTGAGACCAGCGTGGAGGAACGCACAGGTTATACAGTTTCTGTCTCTTTCTCTTCCAACTATAGACAAATTTAAATAGGTTTTTTAATATTCAAACATGTTCAAAAAGGACTCCAGATGGCCTGCGTAGCCTACTTTTTAAGAATAATTAATTAAAATATACTATATTATTGGTACTTTAACTAATTAAAGTACTTATTTCAGTATTTAATTTAAGTGATTAAATTTTTAATCTAATTAATTACATGATATGCTGATTAATTAATCACAAATTAATTACATGTCAATTACCCCCAATAGATAATTAAAAGTCATTTATAGTAAATTTGTAGTAAAAAAAGAATAGTTGTTTTAAATGAGAACAGTATTGAATAGATATTACAAAAATAGCTATAAAAAGAAACATTTTGATTAAGCATTTCATAAATAATGAAAATAAATGGGTATTAATATTTTTTAAATTAATACTGAAATGAAATTATTTAAAAAAAAAAAAAATGAAATGATACTCTAAATATGATGAAAATGAAATGGCCAGTAGGTGGTGGCAATTCACTGTCTTAATGAGTGAGTCATTCAGTCATTCATAAAACCCAACTGTTAAAATGGCTCATTCATTCAGAAATGGTTCACTCATTGGCTAGCTCAATTCATTCAAAAATCTGTATTTATTTAGTAATGAAACAATGCTGCATGTTGCTCAGAATGGCACAACAGTTCTGCTGTGTCCTTGTTTCAAGCTATTTTCGATTGCAAAATTGAGCAAAACGATATTGACAAAATTGTGTCTAAAATTGAATACAATATCAACTTCTTATTTAATGAAAAATTGTATTAAATTAATATCACATTTGCCATAATGCAGATATTCGTGGAAAAACAGCATCTTGCTTGTGTGGTATTTCTAAACAACATCATATGACAAATTTAAGACAAAAACACAATATTTTGCTGTCATATCTTGAATTTTAGGGACTTACTGTATAACTGCATTCTCATAGGCTACATTACACAGTCAGTGTTTGTCCTGCATCATGTTCGTCAGCAACTGCATTCAATCTAAGATGGCATACAGGTCTGGGCAGGGGAAGGGTAAAAAAATTTTAAAGTGTAATTTTTTTTAAAATTAATCACACCAAATTAACACATTATATAGACAGCCTAATTTAAAAGCATTTGTGTTTAGCATAAACATAACAAATTTAATTTACCATTAATTTTTTACTCTTAGAAAGAAAATACAGATCTGACTCTTCCGGTAAAACCTTTTATGTGAATTATTTCATACAGTACTTTTGACTTTGAAGTTAAGGCAAATTACAGCTTGCAATGTGAGTACAGTGAATAACATACCATTATACTGGTCAGTCAAAGGGAGATTTTTCTCTCACTACATGCTCTCCCTGCTAGCAATTTTGGTTTGGGAAGTTACAGAGACTGACAGATGATCATAGTGCTTGATGTCATGTTGTACTTTCACACTATCAGAGTGCAATGAATGTCATTTTCATTTATAGAGAAACGTTCCAATAGATGATTTGCATCATCTTTATTTTTACAAATCAAAAGTTCATGTCTGTGGAGATGATATGAATAAATGTTTACATAAATTAATAAATGAATTACAACATTGTTCTACTTACTCTTCTTCTGTGTTCCTTGCTTAATAAGTTTAATAAATCCTCGTTTTAGTGTGTGTGGGAGGACGTTTGGATGTTGTCTTCCTTGTCCCGGCGTCTCGCGATCGCTCTGGCCTGGTGGGACCTGTGTTGTCTCTGCTCGCCAGTTCTGCTGGATCCTTTACCTCCATTGGACCCAGAGACTCCCAGGTGCAGTTCTTTTGGTACTATGGTCATGGTATTCAACTTTTTAAAAAAATACATTTTTATGGCTCCAAAAAAAAAAATAAATAAATGTGAGAGTGCCCTCTTCTGGCAGAGCGCATGAGGCATTGAGCAGGTCAGTGTGAATCAGTGATACTCAAATCTGGCTCGCGAGATCCACTTTCCTGCAGAGTTTAGCTCCAACCCTGATCAAAACTCACCTACCTGTGATTTTCTAATGATCCTGAAGACACTGATTAGCATGCTCAGGTGTGTTTGATTAGGGTTAGAGCTAAAATCTGCAGGAAAGTGGATCTCGCGAGCCAGATTTGAGTATCCCTGGTGTGAATGAAGTGCTTGTAATACCTGTGTACTCCAGATGGGGGTGGTGATGTACAGTGAAGATCCTAGAGTACACTTCCTCCTCAATCGTCATAGCAACAGTGAGACCCTTCTGCAGGATATATTGGCCACCCCATTCAATGACAGACCAGGAAATAATATAGGTCTGTTTGTGTTTTTTTTTTTTTTTTTTTCATGTATTTATGTTGGAGTACCATTAAGTACCTAGTATATGTATGTCAATCTGGCACAAACATGTCCAGGTCATGTTTCAACCCAAGTCATATGGAGGGTAAAAATGAGGAATTATGTATTGCATGCTATATATATATACTGCAAAAAGAAAATGAAGATTTCTGATAACCTTACGGACCTACTTACTATAGTGCAATAATTTCTTAATATTAAAACCATCCAAAATTAAAAGCAGTACAATAAATTATAATTTATATACACAGCATATTCAAGCTTTAATTGCAAGCATGTACATATTTGACATTCAGGTAGCACTGTTGTGTGAATGTGAGTGTGCTGATGTTTTTTGCTTTTATGTGTAGGCCAGGCAATGACATACGCACGTCAGTTTTTGCTGAGTGCACCAGCAGGTCGGAGGTATGGAGTTCCCGGTGTGGTTGTCATTATTGCTGATGAAAAGTCAACTGATGATCTTAGCCAGCCCGCTGCCGCTGTTAGAGCCGATGGTAAGCCACACAAAATCAGCCCCAGCACATTAATTTACACAGAAACAGAGCAAACCATCCTGGCTGCTCTGTCCCGTGTTCATAAGAGTGAGTTAGCGCTGTAATAACTCTGTCCCTCAGGTGTGACAGTGTTGGCGGTAGGAATTGGACGTGCAGACTCTAGAGAGCTGCTTTCGGCGGTGACGGATGGCAGCACTCAGAATCTGCTATATGCTCAAGACGCAAATCATCTCTATGGTCTCCACCCCGACCTGGCAGACCTCCTCTGTGGCCTTTCACGAGGGACTAGTGTCACGGTCAGATCAGATCCATCCGTCTAGCTGTCATAAATGTTGTATCATCATTTTTTTTATTATGATGCTTGCTTGACCTGTCAAGCTTGCCAGAGTCATGATACAGCAGAAGGTTTTTTTTTTTATATTATTGTGGTTTCAAACCTTATTGATTGTCTTTATTGATAAGAAAAGAGGACTGATTTCAATTTGTTGTCTCCTTTTAGCCAGGGCCTTGTACTGTAGAGTGTCCAAGGGTAAGTGTGCACTGAAAAGACAAACACCTACAGAAACACCAAGACATAATTACAGATTTGTGTTTGCATTTGTACATCTATATGTACCTCACAAGAGGTTGATCTGTGTCTTTGTTGCAGGGTGCTAAAGGGGAACCAGGTCAGAAGGTAATACTTGTTGTTGCATATAATAACTCCAAGTTGGCTTTTTGATATTTACTGTAATTTTCTAGTGAAATGTTTATACATCTTGTCTTTTTGTGTGTATATAGGGTGAGAGGGGCAGAGATGGAGTGGATGGAAGAAAAGGCGAGCCTGTAAGTTAATCTGCGTTCACATTTAGCTCTGTTTGTTCATCTACACTATGGGATTCATTATTTATTGCTTAGAAATGTTTTGTTTTTTATATCTTCAAGTAAATGTCTGTCTGATTGTGTGTGTGTGTGTGTGTGTGTGTGTGTGTGTTTGTGTGTGTTTTAAATAGGGTCGTGATGGTTTACCCGGTCGTGAGGGCCCCAGAGGACCAGAGGGGCCACCAGGTCAACCAGGCAGCGGTCTGGGAGTGAGAGGAGAGAAAGGCGAGAGAGTAAGTGGCACTTAAATATGTATACACATATGCACACTGATCACAAATGTTGATATGCTCTCTCCTTCTCTATTTGTATCCCTCCTTCTTTTTCAGGGTTTCCCAGGATTGGATGGCAGTCCAGGTGTTCCAGGTCGTCCTGGTGCAGTTGGATTACCAGTAAGAAT
Organism: Tor tambroides; assembly: GCA_021397915.2. Taxonomy (NCBI): domain Eukaryota; kingdom Metazoa; phylum Chordata; class Actinopteri; order Cypriniformes; family Cyprinidae; genus Tor; species Tor tambroides. Next base: position 1,094 of record JAFVLL020036195.1, on the reverse strand, counting down.
GAAATCATGAGTAATTTTATTAAATGGCACTGTTAAAACAGGTATTTGTGGATATATTCACATTCATATACGCAGCATAATAATCAGGAATGGATCCATGCTAAAAACTCTTAATCTCTTAATTAAGCTCTAAATTTAATCCTCTTTAGTGCAGTGCCACTTAAAATATTAAAGCTAGAAAGATCTCACAAATTGCTTTATGACATGGATTCATTGTCTGATGTCATTCTGTTGTTTTAGGGAATTCAGGGATTACCAGGTGGTACAGGAGAACCTGTGAGTACTCATTAACATACTGTACATGCATAGACACAAACATACACAAACACTTATAAAAATGTTTGTCTGTTTTGTTTTGCAGGGAGAACCAGGCATTCCAGGCTTTCAGGGATTAAAGGGAGAGAAAGGTGAAAGGGTAAGAGTGATATTAAAATTAATCTCTAACTGCTTTTCTCTACCCTTTGATTTAGAATTTTTGTAGCATTTACAGCAAGAGCTTCAATTGTTTGGTTCAAGAAATTATAAGTTGTTACTATTTGCTACAGGGGGAATATGGATCTGCTGGAGGAGGTTTACCGGGCCGTAAAGGAGAGCCAGGAATCCCAGGGATCCCTGTAAGAAACAAGAAAATTACTCTCACCTGCACAATGACAAGAAAGAAGCACATACATGTACAAGTATTTAATGCCATCAAGAAAATATCAGGTTTATTACATTGCACATTCTATGTCTTTCTGTCCTTTTAGGGCACTCCTGGTCGTCAAGGTGCGGATGGGGCGAAGGGAGAGCCAGGTGCACGAGGTCTGCCTGGACAGGATGGTCGCCCTGGGATACCAGGCACTGCTGGACTTTCTATTAAGGTCGAAATCCATTGCCTTTTCTGCTAAAGGTGTCTCTAAATGTGCAGTATGTATGCCCCTGTCCCTGTCCCTGTTTGACTGATGGATAGTTCACTGTAAACTCGTGCTAGTGTGGACTTTGTAAAAGGGCATATTGAGGGCCATGTTGAAGAGCATGACACTTATGTATATATATATATATATATATATATATATATTCATGAGCTCACTCACCTTTTTTAGGCATTGTATGAG
>JAFVLL020036194.1:0-15446 GCA_021397915.2 Tor tambroides | reverse complement strand
AACCCTTTGAGTATTTTACGTTCTGCGACGCTTATTTATGCAATTGTTGTCTGATATTAGAAAAGTATAAAATGTTTCTTCGTTCTTCTTGCATGTGTCTGAAACAACTGTGTACAGTTGTACGGTATAGAGGCACACTATGAATCGCAAGAGGGAAGTCACTGTATTGTGTTTTTTGCATGGTTTTGTCTGATGTATTAGAATTTGTACCCCTGTCTGAAATTGTTGTCGTCACCTTCTCTTCTACCTGGATATTTGGCTCCCTTTTAGTCACAATAATGGATTTCAAAACCTGAAAATAATGGGTTACTATGTTGTTTGATTAGTACTCAGGGGCGTCATTCACATACACAGAATAAATACAGCAACAGTGTCACTGTACTCATGTTTCTTTTCTTACACTTTTATATTTTTTAATTCTCTGCGAGAGGGGAGGGATATTTGGTCCAGATGGTTTTGTGGATATAGAAGAATTATGACTTTGCTTTTGTCTTGTTTTTTAAATAAAATGTGTCATAAAAACAGTTTGTGGTGCCTTGTGTTCTTTCAGATCTTATAGGAAACGGTCTTGTGAATGTTCCATTTATGAACACTAGATGGCAGCAACACCGCTGTAGCAAGTCTTAGATAACTGAGTTTGATAAATACATGTCCAAAAATCCATAGAAGTCCTTGTTTTAACTTTCCCTTTATTTAAAAAACCCCTCATTTTAAATTAATAAATATCAGAAACACCATATAACAATATACAAATAAGACCAAGACCAATTTAAGGATGCTATCAGTAGTTATATATAAGGTAATTTAAAGAAAATAATTAAAATAAGTGATATATAAAAGATTGCTATATAACAAATATTTCTATGTAATTTATATAATATTTACGTATATTTATTAACACGTCCCCTTAAGAAAAATTTGTTCTTTCAATGTGTTCTTTTTGGTAGCACACAATATACAATTAAATTGTAAATTAAAATTCAGTTAAAGATAAATTAATTTAATAATTTACAATTCAATTTTAAAAAAAACTGTGGCCTTACAAAGTAAAACTAAGCTTTCTGTCTCCTAAAAAAAACAAACTCATATTAATCAAAATGTGACGTATATTTTTTGCTTATAATTATTACATTTGTGACTATATCGTGACTGTAGGTGGTACATGAAGATTCTGATTTGATGTGAGACCCAATGCTTTAATGCAATGTCATTCTCTGAAGCAAGCAATTACTTTGAGGATCTCAGTGTTATTATGGGATTGATTCAATTTGGCTGATGTCGTCATGTATCAGATCCTGACCTGGACGAAGATGAAAAACTGTCTGGAACTACTTAACGTTCTGTGATCATTCTGATGTCAATTCTACACAACGGTTTAAAATTCCTTAGACTGCAGCTCTGAAATTTTTTTTTTTTTTTTTTTTTTTTTGCAAAAGTAACAATACTACCTGTGATTCTGTGTGTTTCCAGTGTCACATTCAAGGATACATTGTCTGAGGGTCGTGCTCTGCTGCAGGTCCGTGTGGTGAGAGAGAGGGCCTTACTGTGCTGTACAGAGAGATTGTTTATTTTAAGTGTCTGATTCCAGGAAGGGCCAGATATCAAGGTAGGAGGAAAAGAGAGAGTGTTTTGTGTGTGTGTTGAAATGGAGGGGTCTGGGAGTGAAACATGGTGTTGGAAAAACAGCAATGGGTGGATAAAGTGATGAGAAAGAGAATGAGAGAGAGAGATGAGATACAAAAGGGATGGAATGAGGTTCTTGGAAAATAAGGGAACACTTATAAATAATGTTCATGTGGTGCTACATGAGCCATACAAATGCCTTAGGGATCTTTATAAAACAAAGTTGTGTTTTCCCCTTTGAGATTAAGTGGTTTTTCAAAGTTTCACCTTTGGATCAAAGAGTTTTCATTCATCATTGTTACCTTATGAGACTTTTTGACTTTGTATAGTGCATCACACCAATGCATTGCATCCTATTAGTGTTCAAACATAATGCATAGAATTCACATGAATAAAGTGTGTGCTGGTTGTTAGGCACAAAGTGTTACTGTGGGGGCCTCCGCTATAACTGAACCCCAACGGGATGATCCAGTTTCTATGCCTGGGATACAGCACCTCCGAAACCCTAAACACTACCAGATGAGGCCTCGCAAAAAATGGAGGAGGGCTGGCCTGTGTTTATTCAAGGGGGAAGGGTGCAGATCACCTATGAGCTCACATTTTCATTAAGTTTAGCTTGCATTAGAAGAATGCATATGTGTCTCTTGCATATGTACATTTTAAAAGGATCATATTACGAGGAATCAACATTTTCTTGGTCTGTTTGAGTAAAAGAGTTGTACTATGAAAGCATACTGTAACTTTTAGAGCTCCTCACTAGTCCATAAAGATCATACAGTCAGCTAAACTGCAAAAACGGCTCGTTCTGTATCCCTGGAAATCAGACAGATGAGTAGGGTACATTCATGAACATTTACATATTTGGGGTTCAGAAACTTGGTCCAGAAGGTAAGTTACATAATAATGTTCCTATAACACCGGAAAAACGAATAATTAGAGCAAATTGTGTGAAAGACTACCAAACATTGTGCTAGAACCTGCATTAGGAAGTGGCTTATGGTTATTTTTAACAAGCCCTCTGATTAATTCATACATTTATTCATACGAAGTGACTTACGACTTACAAATATCTTATTTTAACAGTTTGTGTGGCACATTTTATAGTGAATTGTTAAACTGTCACAAGACAATATAAGTTTTAATATAAAAGGCAAAAAGAAAAATAGCTAAATGTAAAACCTGAGGAATTACATGGCGCGAAATGTCTCTCGCACAGTCTAGCGTTCGAGCATTATTAGCAACTGTTAAATCACCATTTGCGTTTTACTTTCGGGAAAAAAAATTCAGACAAAGTGATTCCAATCGTTCATGAACGACTTCGTTAACTTAGTACGTGTTTGGCGCATGCGCACTACTGTTACTATGGAGAAATACTCCATCTGACCTACAGACAGCAGCACTGAGTTGTTGCGCTAGTACGCACTATACGCAAGACATAAAACACGAAGGGTCAGAAAAATTATCTGACGTTTTGGTGCAGAAACCTTGACTAACAGTATAATTGCACCTCAGGGGAGAAAATAAAATGATAAACTTATGAGCCCTTTAAGGGTGCATATAACAGACCTTATACACAGAGAAAAAGAGCAGGAGAAAGTGTAGCAATATTTCTGGCACAAATACTCGCTGATCTGTACTGTGGGAAACTGAACTGAACTGGGGGAAATATTATGTATCAAGAAGGAATGTTTCCTTGGGCAACCCCGTCGTCAACTTCCTTTTCATATTTCTGTCAAGGAGAGAGCACAGAATAGACATCAGATACCAAAACCATCAGGGTGATCTGCTGAGACAGCTCTTTACACAGGTAAACAATGTTAACACCTTGAAAAACATAGGTTAAAGCTTTGTTTGTGGCCTGAGTATTGATACAAATTCAGGTAATTGTATCTCAAGGGACTGAAAGACTGTTCCTATAAAGAGTGTGCAGTTACCTGGGAAAACATGTTTCTTTCAGGAGGTGGAAGGCACCTGGGACACACAATAGGTCACAGATTTCCACAAAAATGTACTCAAATGCTCATCACAAGATGTACCTGTTAACCCAATAGGCTTGGCTCTGGGTGACCATAAATTGTCAAGGTGTGGCCATATTCAGAGAACCTGTGGGTTCTCTTGTTAACTGGTGTGCTATGTAAACAGAGCTTGGTTTAGCATCATGTTCTATTTGTATAATATAAATTCAGACATGCTTCTTGTGTCGAATTGCACACTTTCATTCACAGAAAACCTGCCCTTAGAATGACTTTTGCACTAATACATGGGTAATTCTCAGGAGATGGTGATATTTGTGGCTTCACTGTTACTGTTGAAATTTCAATAAATCATTTTGTTTTTCACTTTGGGGCCAAAGTCTCATTGCTCTAACCAGCCATAGACACACAATATAGGGCTATATCCTCCCAAATATTTTGATTAGTGGTCAACAAATATTACTTTTTGAAAGTCGCGAAGAAACAGCAACAGATTTGTTTTCTGTATAGCGATGTACATCCAAGTAAAATGGATTATCAAAGAGAAACAACTTGAATTTGAGGTCAAAAATGTTCAAATGAAACATATGCATGGAGGAATCATTCTCAATAAGCTCCATAACATGCAAAATGAATTTGAATGAATTTTCATTTCATGCTGACTTTAATGGACATTTCTTAAACTGTTATTCTGGGTCCTAAATTATGATTAGAGTCTTTTAAAGTGTCAATATTTATCATTACTAGCTTTAAGCTGAACCCTGAAATGCTGCTAAATTATTCCAGCCTCATAACTCTTTCAAACTGATAATTTGAATAGATAACTGAGTAAAATATGATACTGTCACTCAGTTTTGGTGTGCCTTGTATGAAATCACACATTTTAATTTTAATAACCCAAGACATTCATCTCTAAGTGTACACATTATGAAATATTGATAAAGACTTTATGAGAAATGTACCTCTGTTTGAACTTTGTGGTCTCTGTTTAATGTACGTTCCCCAAATGAAGTCACAAAGATCGCACACACCAGTATTTTTAAAAGGGGAAATGTCACAGCAAAACGGGTGAGTGCCAGAAAAAAGTACACTGTAATTTTTTTTTGAAGATTATTGGAGAATGTTTTACAAGAAAATACTATTTCAGTTTTTCTATTTCTAGTTTCACATTTGATTTAATGTGTTACTTGCTGTTTCTGCATAATTTTTTGTAAAATTTACTAGCAATTTCTAAGTGAAAATTGTTTCTACAACACTTTTTAATTTTAAAAATGACATTTATGAAATAATGTGACAAAGTTTAGTATCATTTAATTATGTCAGTATAAGGACACATAACACACAAATGGTAATTTTTCTTAAGAATGCCCCATATCTCACCTTAGTAAAACCGCTGCTGGTGTGTTATAAACATGTATGTGTGTGCGTGTTTATGGGCTGGGAGCAAATCAGACAGTGACAGTTTACGCTGTTGTAAAAAATTCCATAAACCCAACTGTCAATCCAAGTGATGGACGTTTCTTGGCTGCACATGCTGTGAATTTTACACACTTCGCATCCCCAGAGGCATTGAGTGCCAACACTCCCAATCAGACACTGGGGTGCATGTACCCACACAAATAATCATATTACACTGGAAAAACAACTGCACAATCTACAGTTACTTTATGAATGTTTTAAAATATAGATTAAAAACATGTTTTACAGTGTTTTAGGGAAAGGGAAGTGGTGTGTGGCCAAGTATCGTGACCCATACTTGGAATTTGTTCTCTGCATTTAACCCATCCAAGTGCATGCACAGTAGTGAACATACACCCGGAGCAGTGGGCAGCCAATGCTGCAGCGCCCGGGGAGCAGTTGGGGGTTTTGGTGCCTTGCTCAAGGGTCTCCCCTCAGTCATAGTATTGAAGGTGGAGAGAGTGCTGGTTATTCACTCCCCAAACCTACAATCCCTGCCGGACCCGAGCCTCGAACCCACGACCTTTGGGTTACAAGTCCGACTCTCTATCCATTAGGCCACGGCTGCCCTAGGCCATAATCCTGTACTATTTGGACGGCCTCGCACCCTTGTCTTGCACGCTCACACAGAGAGCGACAGGGTGGAATTGCCTGTTCTAGAACCGTACACACCGGCGCATACATGGAACAGAGGAAAAACTTCAAATCTTGAGAACACTGAACTTTGACCAGGGGGTAGAACTGGTGCACCTCCAGTCCTGCGTCCTCCTGGTTGGTGTGTCCCAGGAGGTTTGGCATGATAGTTTGGTTATACTGGATGTCTGTGCACAGGGGGATAGATATGGGTTGGCAGAACCCGTGCTCTGGGACGGAGATACCCTTCTCTCCGTGATACTGGGCGTAAGACAGTCCAAGCAAAAGTGTTGTGATGAATATGAGGCATGGACTGACGTCCCGCACCGCCATAATTGATTGCCTGGAAAACACAAAAATTTGGAAAATTTTACCATTTATTCCTTACAACTAATAGTAATCCAACAGTGACTAGTATCTTTAAGAATTTCACTAACAAATCATGAGACACTATTTCTTTTCTAAACTATCCATTCAATTAGTCATTATCCAAGTAGTGGCAAGCAACTGTTCTTTTGTTACTGGAAGTGTATCAACTACTAATATATATCAGCTGTTCACTTCAGACAAGAATATTTGTTGCTAGTACCTATTCTAGTTTTACTAGCACCTCTTCATTAAGTATTAATACTTATTCTTTAGTACTAATAACCATTCAAATAGTTACTAGCATCTGTTCCAGTTTTCTTAGTACTAACTGAACAGACACACCTTTCTAGTAACTAATCTTAATGGTACAATTTGAATTGTAATTATAAAAGGAGCCATTCTGACTAATCATCGCATATGACAACTATAAAGCAATTGTGACTATTGAGCAAAACTGGTAAGCTACTAGTTAAATTAAGACAACCCCATAGAATTCAATGGCAAAATATTCAATTTGTTACCAGAAACAATGGGGAACTTAACTTGTCAGTATAAGGTTAGGCATATACAGGAAATTTATAACTATTAGTATGTAATAATTAGGTACTAGTGAATAATTGGATAAACACTATCACACTATTGAAAGAAGTAATAGTTTCTAATAAACAATTATTAGCGAAATTGAAAAAGATACAAGGCATTATCGGATTACATACTCGAAAGAAAATAATACAAAACATAAAATGTATAGTAGCTGTAGGTTTAAAGAGGGGGGAAAAAAAATGCAAAAACGAGTTTCGGAAAACTTTTAAACAAAGGAATATTTCACAGACTAAAACCAAGTCGTGAGATTAAATCTATCTACACATAAAACTCTAAAAAGAGACGTAAACTTCATTCATCGTCGCATAAAAACCGAACACAAACAAATGTAAACTTACTAGAATTTTCGTGTTCCGCGAAACTTGTGCTACAATGTGATATTCCTCCAACCCGATCTGGAGTTCCAGACGTGTCCGATCACTCGTAGACTACAAGGCGAATCACAAACTATCCTCCAGTTCAGAGTTTGGCGTTCAGGTATTCATGACTACTCCACATATGTCATCATCAGAATCCCCAAACATCTGCCTCCTTTTGAGCTCGGCCCTCCTCTCCCTTACAACACAATGTAAGAAACTTTCTCCGCCACTCCTGTTGAATCTGCAGCTCTATCTGTGTAAAGTTGATACGCTGACTCCACATTGCAGCACAGTAATGATAAAACGGTTTCAAGCAGCCCTTCATTCACGGTCCCTAAGCGCTTCTCCGCGGGGCGCCTTGAAACCTCCTACCTTCCGACCAATGGGAAGATGTGTTTTTCTTAACGCAGCGTTCCTTATTGGATCGGAAGGAATATTTTAGAAAAGGGTGGTGGGATTGTTGTGTCGTCTTCTCCTAAATTAATTTTCTTATTTATTTTAAATGTATGAATATGTATTGGAATCTTAGGGCCCAAACATTCTCCAGTTCCAAGTGAATACATTGTTGCAAAGGTGATTTAAAATGTCTATAAAATTTAGTCATATTTGGAGGGACAATCTGGGATTCGGGTGCAAGAACTTAGATGTTTGTGTAGTAAAACTAATGGATTTATAGCAGTGACTCCTCAACTGAATGTGATTTCTGCCACATAGATCATAAAGCCATTTGGTGATGAAGTAGGAGCGGGACTGAATTATTACTCTCAAACAAATATAAGAGCACATTCAACTTGTGAAAAGTTAAGTCTGGTGATTTGTAACCTGAAAATGGGCAGAAAGCCTGTGCATGTGTATTTATGATAAATGAGAAATTTGTTTATGAGAAATCGCTGGCCAAGTATTGGAACCCATAGGCCAAACTAGTGACAAATTCCTGCTGTAATAGCCATATTTATAGTGATGTTTGAGCTCAGAGATGTTGATAAATCTCAATGGTATGTGAGTCTTGTAGATTTATACAGCCATAGATGCATCTGATGATGAAACCAGGACAAATGCATAGGGCAACACACTTTTTTTAAACAGTCTTAGCCAAAAGCAAGGCATATAACAGATGCTGTTAAGAGATTCTTGTTCAAAACAGTTTTTTCCCAGTCATGCTTCAAATAGTTTTTCCATTTTGTTGTAGCTTTAACTGAATAGCACAGACAATGTGGCTGTTCTCAAAAGCAAAATGAATTTGATAGCAATCAGAGTCTAAATAAACCTAATCAATGATTTTCAAGATATGTTTATCATTATGTCTGTTCTTTTTGCTTATCCACATCTCTGCCAGAAAGATATCTGGATCCAATGTCTATTATACAAACATTTGTCTCTCCCTTTCACATTCAACAGAATATTTCATCCATCTGTCAGCATTCCTTATCTCTTGCTTTCTCATGAATTAATTAGGAAAATACACAGTATTTGACCAGACCTTCAACATCACTTCAAAACAGATTCATGGATCTAGCTAGCAGCGGTTTGAACTCAGGGATGGACTCACATCTGAAAGAAAATCTCTCAGAGAAAGCAGATTATGTGAGAGCAGAGCGGAGCAGTCTGTACTCTTTGTTTTTAAAAAGAGGGGGGCAAATTTTTCAGCAGATCTTTTAATAAAATATGACATTTGTAGTCTTTAAGAATACATTGATGTGAAGCTAGTAACTGTTTTTGATATTACACCAGGCCATGAGAAGCACTATATCAGAATCCCAGGTTGAAAAGACTCCGATTATTGAGCTAAATCTGACACCTAATTACTGCAACGTTTATCTCCTTTCTTTCTCAATTCTTTCCTCTCACACACACTTTCTGACAACAATTTGTCATTCCTAACACTGTATTGTGGCTTTCATGGTGACAAAGAAGCATTTGGTTTTCTTTTGCTGTGTGAGAGAGGTGAGATACATCTGTTTAGCCTAAAACAACAACTAATGAAATTTAATGAACAGTGAAATAATTATCTTTAACAAAAGGCCAATCTAAGCTTTGAAAAAAATGCTCATGCTAAGGATGAAAAAACCCCAGCTATGTAGACTAACTCCTGTTTTCACCTGTTTTTCCTGGATATGTCCTGACTTGGACTGACTAAAATGTCTGGGTTTTGGCTTTATTTTCCTATTGACGTGCTCTCTTCAGTCCTCATACTTTATACTGTATGCATAATTGAATTGCTTTGACTGTTCTCTGTATTTCCAACCTTCTTGCACGCCGTGATTGTTTGATTATACAATGCCTGAATGCTATTGGTTAAACTACTTTTCAGTCATTACCTTCTGAAGTATAAAAAACTAGGAAAACAAAGCCAAAACATGGAGATGTCTGGGAAAAAGAGGGTGTAGACACGTAAGCAGAGCATCAGTTGCACGCTAGAAATGCTGCTAGTGTGAAATCACATTGAGCTCATGCTGCTTATATGCCACTAAATGCTGCGTATGTGTGCAGTGTGAAACTGGTGTAACATTAACCTAGACTGATTCCAGATTATAGCTTGAGCGTTCACTGTATTTCCATGGGGGGCCGCATTAGATAAATATGAGAACAATGGAACTAGATATTTACATTTTCTGAAGAAAGAGAATGCTTGCCCATGCAAAAACCGATGGGGCGATTTAAGCTTGTTGCTAAGTGGTTGCTAGGGTGTTTGCTTACTGACCCAAATCAAAAGAGCCCCACCCAAGTTTCTGTGATATTCTGGTCTCTGGGATCTTGTGTCTCGTAAATCTACACCGAAATAAAATGTTTGTAATTGTTATAGAAGCTAAAAACCAGTACAAATCTGCTAACTGGTTTACTGTAAATACCACATAAAATGAAAAGTTGTCAGTGGTTTAACTCTGCATTATATGTAATTCTACTATAAAATCCTGTCAAATTAATGTTCAACTTACAGTGAAAGAACATTCCCACAAGCATGACATGTCAAACATTATTATATTTTGTTATACTGATATTTTTGTTATCAGTAATGTACATTAGGCTGTTTTGTGTTACATTTTCAGTTATTTAGTTAATGTTTTTGCATTATTGTAGCATCACGTATGTTACCCTGATGGTGTTTTTCCTTATCTTTGTGTGACATGAGGATTGACCATGTCTTATGGAGATGCCACTTAAGATGAACTCTAATTTCATCATGTGACTTTCTATTTTACCGCCTTTTATTATTATGGTGGTTACATTACATTACGTTTCAAGGTAAAAAAAATAATAAAACAAAACAAACAAAAAACAGAGTTTGGTAGTTTAAGTAAACTGGTATGTGTACATAATATAACTTGTAAGTTTAAAATACACAGGCTTCCCATAATACCAGAAACACTGTCACAAATTTTTTTACAATGGATTTCTTGCAACCACAGCTGGTAGTTTTTTGTGTAAATTTATCACTATATATATACAGTATATATATATATATATATATATTTTTTTTTTTTTTGGCTTTTTTTACCTGTTAATTGGGTCTAAAGTCAGATTTCTTAGAAAAGAGGTCATGGAAAATCTCAAAGTCATTTAAAGATCAAATTCTCACATGATTGCCATAGTAAGAATGTTTTATGAATTAAGCCGCTCATTAACTTATTAACTCACCTGATCCTCAATAATCCCAGCCGTCTTTACTGTACAGCAATATATTTGCAACCTGTGACTAAACTAACATGGGGGAAAATATTCAACAGAATAATACTTCAGTGTGTGGCTGTCTATCCATGTGACTGTCTCTCTCTCTCTCTCAATCTCTCCCTCTTAGATACTCACTTAACAAAAGAATGTTAATAGGTGTTTCATAATGTGCAGCTGTTTCTGGGGTTCTTTTCAGTCATTGTTAAGCCCTTTAATTCATTTCTTCGCTCGCAGTGCATGAGTCCGAGTGAGAACAGACCAGGAAAGTCAAACACAGATACCCAGGCAGCTCCATTTTAGGAAAAACACCTCATGCAACATTGTGTCTGTGTACAGCACCGCTAATGGGTTGGTATACATTTGACTTGGTCAGCTCTCAAATGGTAATCTTCTCTCAAATGGAGGAAAAGTACATTTACACACTCCTGCTGCTGATACACTTCATCAACGGCTCTCTGCTGACCGAACGCAGGGAAGGTTCATTCTAAATGGGTGGTTGTGTTAAAAATCTGGCTCAGAGCAAAGCAGGGGTGAGAGCAAGAAGGAATGCAGGAAAGAGTAGCGCTCCAGTTGGCCTGAATCTGACCACAGATTACTTAGTGCTTAGACACAATCTAATGGATTCTGAGCAGTGTCAATTTTTTTTTCTTTTTTATTATTTAGGTATAATTCCCCCTGGAGTTGATTTTTAGGGCCATTTTTGACTACATGCTGACATTTTTTTCTAAAACACACTGTGTATTATTCTTTTATTTCAAATGGTTAGATTTAATCAGTTTTGAAAACAAATAAAATTCTAAAATATATATACACATACACACAGTGCTTTGTATTCAACAAAAGTATTCAGACCCCTTCATTTATTTCACATTTTGTTATGTTGCTGCCTTATGTTAAACTGCTTTAAATTACTTTTTTTACCCCCACATCATTCTACAATCCATACACCATAATGGCAAAGCAAAAAACAGGTTAACATCTTTGCAAATTTATTAAAAATAAATAACTTAAATGATTCTGTAAGCAGATAGACACAGAGGTAAGCGCAATAATCAACAGGTTTATTAGAATGAAGCAAAGGGGAACGAGATGAGCAGAATATCCAGGTGAGCAGGCGGGGAATGGAAATGTCTCTAGGGCTTATCTGAGAGTAAATGTCCTTTTCCAGGAGATCCAGAGGTAACAGAGGAGCGTGGAGACGGCAGAGAACTGGAGCGGTGGAGAACAGGGATAGGAACACTGGAACGTAAACAACAGGTGATTAGTAATCAGGGGATTGGGATCTGGTGAGTGTCGTTGGTGGAGACTGCGGTGACTGTGGTGATTCTCTGACAGATTCCATTGCATAAGTATTCAAACCCTTATCTGGGACAGTTGAAATTTAGCTCAGGAGCATTCATATTGCTTGTAGATGTTACTACACTTTAAGTAAAGTTATCCTGTGACATATTTAATTGAATGGGTATGATTTAGAAAGCCATACACCTCTCAATAAAAGGGTCTAACAGCTGAAAATGGATATCAGAGCAAAAACCAAGCCCTGAGGTCAAAAGAACTGCCTGTAGAGCTCAGAAACAGGATTGTTTAAGGCACAGATCTGGGGAAGAGTTCGGGTAAATTCTGCTGCATTGAAGGTTCACAGAAGCAGAGTAGAAGACAAGATCAGTGCACCAAAATATTGAGATAGCCTTAATGAAAGCCCAGTCCAGAGCATTCAGAAGCTCAGACTGGGCAGAAGGTTCAGAAGGTTCAACAGGACAATGACCCTAAACACACAGCAAGAGTGGCTTATAGACAACTCTGTGAATGTCCTTGAGTGGCCCAGCCACAGCCTGGGCTTGAACCCAATCAAATATTTCTGGAGAAACCTGAAAATGTGCATCTGCCCCCATCCAACCTGACAGAGCTTGAGAGGTGAAGAGGTGAGGAGAAGAATGGCAGATAAAGCAAATGCTGATGTGCAAAGCTTGTCGCATCATACCCAAAAAGACTTGAGGCTGTAAAGGTGCTTCAGCTAATTACTGAGTTAAGGGTTTGAATAGTTTTTTTATTTTTAATAAATTTAGAAAGTTGCGACGATTCTGTTTTTGCTTTGCCATGATGATGTATGGAGTGTAGACTGATGTAGACAAAAAATAATAATTTAAAGCAGTTTCACATAAGGCAGCAACATAACAAAACGTGAAATAAATGAAGGGGTCTGAATACTTTTGCAAAGCACTGTATATATATATATTTCAGGTTTCTTTGATGAATAGAAAGTTCAGAAGAACAGCATTTATCTGAAATAGAAATCTTACGTAACATTATAAATATCTTTATCATCACTTTTGATCAATTTAAAGCATCCTTGCTAAATAAAAGTATTCATTTCTATAACCCCGCCCCCAAAAAATAATAAAATAAATAAATTATAATAAAATAAATTATACTGACTCCAAGCTTTTGAACGGTATAGTGTATAATGTTACAAAAGCTTTTTATTTCAGATAAAGATCTTTGGATCTTTCTATTCATCAAAGAATCCTGCAAAGTACTCAACTGTTTTAAATACTGATAATAATAATAATGATAAAAAAAGTTTCTTGAACAGCAAAACAGCATATTAGAATGATTTCTGAAGGATCATGTGACACTGAAGACTGACGTAATGATGCTGAAAATTGAGCTTTGATCACAGGAATAAATTACATTTTAAAATAAATTCAAATAGAAAACAGTTATTTTAAATAGTAAAAATATTTCAAAATTGTGCTGTTTTCGCTGTACTTTGGATCAAATAATTGCAGGCTTGGTGAGCAGAAGAGACTTCTTTAAAAAACATAAAAAATCTTACTGTTCAAAAACGTTCGACTGGTGGTGAATATAAAAAAGAAAGTTATAGAGAATTTATTTTTAAAACTAATTAAATCTAACCATTTGAAAATAGGAAACTAAAAACAATTAATATTGGGACAGTTATTTGCCCCTGTATTTATGTGACTTTCAGAGACATTTTTGCTCTGAATTAATTTTTCCTTGGTTGCTTGCATAATATGGATAATATGGACATTTTCCTTTTTTGTGCAATGTTTTTAATGTTTGTGCATTTTTTTCCCGATCATTTTTTATTTTATTTTTTTTGTGCTGGTTTTTATATTTGGTTACGGCATATTAAATTGCAAAACCAATAATGTGTGTGGCCATCTTGTGTTGGTACTTCTTGCTGAACTTCTTCCAGTCTTTTCCATCCAGTTACTGTATCATTTGTTACAGATGTAGAACATATTTCAGATTTATTAGCTCCTTCTTACTTTCTTTCTCTAAAATACATATTTTGACAGTCCACCTGGGACAAAGTGCAGCTTTCAAAAACCAGGCAACATTCTCCTGGACACTAATACCTCTCTTCAATTGATCAATCTGTCAAAATCCCTCACACTTATATTTTCACATTCTCTCATTTTGTTCAGATAACAACTAGCATGAACTGAGACACCAAAAGTGATGTTCGGGCCTCTAGTGTCGTTCCTCTGAGCCCCATGTCTGTGTTCTTAATATAGCAGGAAATCCTTCCTAATACCTCCAGTGCATTTGATGGCGGCAGTGGCTGGCCATGTGCTGCCCTACTTCCATGTAATGTAAACAATAGTATATCTACACAACCAGATGCTTGATGGGTCAGAGTAAAGGAGAACTGGAAGATGGGGCAGCATTGCTTTGCTTGGCAAAGCTGATGTAACACTTGAAAAGACAGAAGACATCATAAGCTGATTGGTGTGTAATAAAGCGTTGGGCTACAATTCATATAGTTGTAGTTTAAAGCACACTCTTCTACAAATAATGAAATCTGAATGAACAAGTCAGCAAGTTTACAGTCATGCACTTTCACTGGAAATATATAAATGTTACAGTTCATGCATAAAACTGCTTTCTAATGCTTGCAAAGTACTACCATTCAAATGTTTGGGGGCGATAAGGTTTTTTGTTGTTGTTGTTGTTTTTGAAGGAGATCTTTTATGTTCACCAAGGCTGCATTTATTTGATCAAAAATACAGTAAAACATTCATATTGTGTAATTTTATCACAATTTCAAATACATATTTTCTTTTTATTACAACTTCAAATGAAATTTATTCCTGAAACTGAATTTTCTAAGTCATTACTTCAGTCTTCAAAGTCTTCAGTGTCACATTATCCTTCAGAAATCATTCTAATATTCTGATTTGGTGCTCAAAAAATTTTCTTAATAGTATCACGTTGAAACAGTTGTGCTGCTCTATATCTTTGTAGAAACCATATGTATTTTTTTCCATATTTTTTCAATATTGTGAATAGAAGGTCCAGAAGAATTGTATTTGAAATATAATTTAAAAGTGTTTACTGTCACTTTTAATCAGTTTAATGCATCCCTGCTGAATAAAAGTATTAAATCTCATCTCAAATTTTGATCATTATATTTAGATGTATATTCAGTCTTTAAACTCCTGTCATGACCAAAGCTCTTAAATGAGAACTAAACTAAAGGGCTTTTCACACTGCACTTAACCCCGGGTTATCGTCGTTCTAAACACCGCTTTTAACCCCGGGTAAAGACACGTTTCACACCTGCAATTTGAAAGCGGTGTTAGCACCGCTTTTTACCCGGGGTTATGAAACCCTGCTCCGGAGCAGGGTTAGCACCGCATTTGCGGTGTTAACCCCGCATTGCGGTGCTAAGTTTGTTCAGTGTGAAACGGAGCGGTGTTTGTTTGTTGCTGCTGGACGCTTGGCAACTGAC
>JAFVLL020036193.1:0-25602 GCA_021397915.2 Tor tambroides | reverse complement strand
AGTCACTATTGGAATAAGTACTAGTATCTAATAAATAAGAACTAGTATCTAATGAATAAGTACTAGTAACTTTACAAAAGACACTAGTACCTAAAGAATAAACACTAGTAGCTAAAGAATAAGCACTAGTACCTAATGAATAAGTACTAGTACTTAATGGAAAAGATACTAGTATCTAAAAAATAAGTACTAGTAGCATGAAAATAGATACTAGTACAGTTTATAGATTAAATGCCAAAACGGCTTTCCATAATACTTAAACCCACATCCTCACCTACTCTTGAAATTAGTGATGATGGCTCTCCCAGGTCTGTGCGCGTGGCTCTAGGGGGCAGCAGGTGGTGGGGCACTAACCCAGAAGTTGTTTGTGAGTGCACAGCAGGAAAGCAGCACAGAGGGACTTCGCTCAGCAAGGGCCTCCAAAACATCTGGAAAAGACCTACGGGTTGCCATCACAACTCCGCATAGAGGGAACGCTTTACTGGGGTGGGGGGATTTATGACTTCTATCTGTGGTTTGGATTATGCGGGTCTGTGAACGTACAGTGGGCTCTGAGGGGTCAGTAAAGGTTGGCACAAGGGCTCTAACCCCCAGGTCAGACAGGGACCAGGTGAGGTGCTGCATGCATGAACGGTCTGTGTGCGTGTTTCAGGGTTTTGTTCCAGTCTTGCTGTGCTGATGGAAGCAGAAATGAGAATCACAGGTGTCTGCTGCACTTCCTGTTTCCCAGATCTGCCCCCCACACAGTCTGAGACCACTGCAAATGTGGACCAAATCTCTACATTCTTCCCCCCCTCCCCTTTTCTGGTCCTTTTTTTCCTCTCTAACACTTTTATTCGGTTTCCTTTGTCTTTCTTCATAGTTTTATTCACACTGTTTGCCTTCCTTGCTAAACCAGTCACACACTTCATCCTCCATTCCCAAGGCAATCAGTTAGGGATGGGGATAACGAGAGTGTTCGAATTAAATTAGAGCTGTCAAACGATTAATCGCGATTAATCACAGTTAATCGCATCCAAAATAAAAGTTTTTGTTTACACAATATATTTGTGTGTGTTTTGCTGTGTATATTTGTTATACAGTATACACAGTATTTACATGTATATGTTCATATAATTTATTATATATAAATATATTTAATGTGTAAACGTAACATATTTTTCTTAAATTTATACTTGTATGTGTGTGCATTTATATATACATAATAAATATACAAAGTACACATACATATATCATGTAAACAAAAACTTTTATTTTGGATGCTATTAATCGCGTTTGACAGCACTAAATTAAATTAATCAAAAGTGACAGTAATGTTACAAATGCATGTATCGTGTTTTATTTCAAATAAATGATGTTCTTTTGAACTTTCTATTTATCAAAGAATCCTGAAATTATCTATCATGGTTTCCACAAAAAATATTAAGCAGCACAACTGTTTTAAACACTGATAGCAAGAAAAAAAAATTTCTTGAGCAGCAAGGCAATGATTTCTGAAGGACCATTTGACTCTGAAAACTGGATAAATGACTCTTGAAAATTCAGCTTTGCCATCACATGAATAAATTACATTTTAAAATATTATTCTAAATTGTAAAAATATTTCATTGTTTTTACTGTATTTTTGATCAAATCAATGCATTTCTGGGGAGCATAAGAGACATCTTTCAGAACCATTAAAAAATGCTGTGAAAGTTATATTGCTCGTTGTTAGTTCACAAATGATGCATGAGCCATTTTTAAGTGAAGTTCAATCAAAACCACTGTTAGCGATGCAGATCACTCAGAAACACTCTATATAATTTACAGCATGTTTTACAGCTGAGAGAGAATTTCTTTCATATGCAAAGAAAATAACCTTTAAACATAAAAAACAACTAAATTAATAATTGGAATCAACACTTGGATTGAAGCAAACTGGATCAACAGCTTGTGAATCACAACCTGTATGCTTTTGGAAACCCAACAACCCTAAGTGTCAGGGTGTTGGTTACATAACACTAACTCAGAGATTAGTCGCAGGAACTGCAGGTTTATTGACATTACAATCCTGCTGTATCATCACTATATGACGCTTAACACATGGTTGCTCCAGTGGGACTCTCCTTGAACGAGGATGAAAAGCATCTTGCTAAACAACAGTTATCTGGGAGATTACACGAGCTGCCCAAGCTTTAAAATAAATTTTCATTCCAGTGATTATCATTGAGACCAATCTTTCAGCTGGCTTCTCCAAAAATTCCTTTTTAAACATTGTCAGCATTGAAGAGCTCTAGCTGGAGTCCTGGATCCAATTTCACAGCAGAAAAAACATAGCGATAAACCAAAAGTGCCATGTTGGAGTGACAGATAGGTCCCAAGGGTCCAGTGAGGCTTAAGAGTCCTTGTACGAGGCACATATGGGGAAAAGTCTACCATCTGTAATGCTTAGCAGCATACATTCCTTTAACATAACAATGGATATTTCATGTCATCATTTTAACCACAAGCTCTAGAAAAGGATACCGCCATCTCAAATGTATCTGATACAAAAAATCAAAAACAAGCAACACTATCAGCTGCTCTTAGTGGCTCCACATTCTCAACTCAATCCCACTCCATTCAGACCTCTATTAGTATGCGCAGATTGATAAACAAAGTCTATGTGGCATCCATAACGGCCCAGGCTTCGGTTCAAAAGAGCAATTTGTCACCACCTTGCGGAAAGTGATCCCCCGGGGGGCTTGAGCTAATAGGGATGGGTCAGTTTAATTGTGAAATGAGTGTTTCATCCCCAGCTCGCAGGAATTTGAAACCCCTAAGGTACAGCAGAGGGGCCTGTGAGCGAGGTGGATCTTGGCAGGATGCAGAAGGCAAATACAGTCAGCTATTTTTTTTTCCAGGCTCTCATCAGAGAGGAGAGGGGAGGGAATGAGCCGTTGGGCAGGCTGGTTTTTACAGGCCTTCAATTGCTTGTGATATCAGCTGGAAGAGAGACCAGAGAAAAATAAGGAGAAAGTAATCAGGGCCAGATTCACGAAGAAAGCAATTAAGCAGGCCTGCGGAGAATTGTTTGCATATTCTGCAGTTGCATCCCAAAATTTTTGTCTTGATATGAAATAAAAGACAGTGCACCGCTAAATTATGTCTTTGCACACTATCATACAAGTAACTAATTACTTGGTAACATTTTAAAATAAATTTAGATGATGGAAACATTAACATTAGCTAAAGGGATAGTTCACCCAAAAATCAAAATTCTGTCATTATTACCTCAGGTGGTTTCAAACTCGTAAGACCTTCGTTCATCTTCAGAACACAAATTAAGATATGAAATCCAAGAGCTTTCTGACCCTGCACAGACAGCAACGCAACTACCACATTCAAGGCCCAGAAAGGTCATTAGGACATTATTAAAATAGTCCATTTGCCATCAGTGGTTCAACCGTAATGCTATAAAGCTACGAGAACACTTGTGCACAAAGAAAACAAAAATAACAACTTTATTAAACGATTTTTTCTCTTCCATGTCAGTCTTTGACGCGTGTTCATGACAGTACCAAACTAAGTTTGTTTGGAGTTCATTTCAGGAGTTTGAAATTGCAAACTTTCCTGAAAAATGTACCACCTTTGAAATTTACCATATTCATGTTCTTATGATCAGATGCAGTCATTTTGTTGTGTGTTTACTTTGTTAGCGAGAGAAAAGCATGCAGCACATATTTATATATTCATCTAAATGCAATGTTAGGATACTCACTAACAGCGTATACTTTTTTTTACCCCCAAGCAAAGAACGAAAAAGAACTGTGGCAAGTATATCAAGCCCTTTAAAGTCACCAAAGTCAAAATTGACATTTTTATGGAATATTGCAGTGCTTATATGGTTTATCCATGCACAATGATATCGATGTGTCTTTGTAATCTTTAATAAAATATATTAGCATCTTCCCGTGGAGAAGACATTTTATTTGGACGTGTGTCACAGTAGGGAACAAAGGTCCTCTCAATTTTCAGATCATGCTGACTGCCTGTGTAAAGCAGTGTTATGTTCTGGCTTGAATTTGTTTGGTGATCAGCACCTCCTACTGAACTGGAATAAGTCTATTTACCATGATTAATGTTTGTTTCACTTTTGGTGTCAGTAAAGTATTTGGTGATTTATTTTGGGGGGGTTTTATTTCGCTTTTGGTGTGAAAGGGCCTTGAAGCCAGACAACCATAAAAATTGCTGTGTTTTCTATGTAAATTATATCATTCAAATATTAACTCATCGTTCAGATAAAGAACTATCTGCCACTAAGGGAAAACACAAAAATAACAATAAGCAGATGTACAATTTTTATGAAAAATACACCTATATTCTAACTCGCAAGATATGAATTTGATTGATTTAATTATTTTTTTATTTTTTTTTATAAATTTAGTAAGTTCACAGATATTGGTAAATTATCATTTGTATAAGATGTTTGTGTGTTTCATTTATGTAAGATGCTATTTCATATTAAAGACATTTAATAGACAATCTGATAAACTTAAAAATACTGCGGCAGTGCCATGATCAGTTATAATAGCACAGCAATTTTTTGTAAGTGATTATTGAAAAGATTTAATCTTTCCATTCCTATAATATTCTTTCAACAATTGTTCTTTGTGTGTAAAGTCTACATAGGGAAAACAGCTGTAGATATACAATATGTAGAGGAAAATATTGCAACACACTGTAACAGCAAAGATAGGTCCCATAACTAACAGACATCGGAGAGGGCAGAATCCTGCCAAAAGCATACAAACAATTTGATTCATTCCCTCTTGTTTGGACAGTGTCCTTTATCCCTGACAAAGACTACAGCGCTGTACTTAAGAGCCAGCTAGCCTTATGTAGCCTTAAACTTTCCCTTCACTGTTAAAGCAATTTTCCGAGTGAAACTTTGCGAGACCTGTGGCTCTCTACACTGTCTTTCTACTTAAGAAGAATGCAGAGGCCAAAACAAACGACCTCCCCTGGTAGTAGAAAAGACAGCTTAGCAAGCATAAAGGCTAATGGCCTCAAGCTGACTTTCCTCTGGGGGGGCACATCTATGATCCTCCTCCAGCCCTGTCACACTTTTAACACTTTAAACACACGAGGCCTGTGAGCAGTCTGTATGGGAACACAGAGACACAATTTTATCCAAGCATTAAATGCCAGAAAAAGCATTTTTTTGGTGCAAAAAGAACTACATTTACTATTACAACTACATTTACTAAAGAATTTACAAACGTCAGCATATCTATCATATATCAAGCTTTCAACTTTCCATATATGACTGAATAAAATTACTTAAGCATTAAATTTTAATTGCAGATTTAAATTCCATTCAAAAGTTTGGGGCCGGTAATATTGCTTTTAACACGGTAATAGTGTTTTGTGCTCACCAAAGCACTGCATTGGTATTTGATCAAAACTGCATTGGTATTTAATATATTTGGTCAAAAATACAGTAAAAACTAATATTGTGAAATATTATTACAATTTTAAAAAACTGATTTCTATTGCAATATATTTTAAAATAATATTTTAATGTATTTTAAAATGTTCAGCAGCCATTACTCCAGTCTTTAGTGTCACATAATACTTCAGAAAGCATACTAATATATTGATTTGCTGCTCTTTAATGAATAATAATGAACTACAAAAAACAGCATTTATTTGAAATATATATTTTTTGTAACAACAAAGTATTTACTGTAACTTTTGATCAACTTAATTAAAATAATATCTTACTGGCGCCAAACTACTGAACGGTATGGCATAGTTAATGCTTTTTGTAAAATAAAATAAAATAAAATCTCTGGAAGCAAGTGTTGCTTCTGCATACCACCTTAATATTACAGGTTATAAGTGTTTCTTGTTTTTTTTATTAAAGTAGTAAATGTGTGTCTTATAAATATAGTGAAAGAAACACTGATCCAAAAAAACTAGTAAAGTTCATGTGGTGTTATTACTTTATCAGTAATACCAAGTGACTGTTTAAAAGATTAGGAAAAAAAACATACACACAGTACTGTGTGCATGTAATACAAACTTCGGATCAGTTCCATAAATAAACACATTACTAATCTTACTCCAGCTGTGTCCAAAATCGTAGGCAGCAACTTCACCTTCCAGTAAGTCAATAACTAAACAGGCATTCGCAATGCTTATTTCTCAGAAGAAATTGAATCAGAAGTTGAAGACTCCTTTCAATTGCTTTCAGACACCGTTTTTGTTATTTTCAGTAACCCCCTGAAATGCAAGTATGGGGCTGTGGGATATCATAGCCTTTGTGTCTTTGTGTATCATTACACAAGATGGTTGTGAAAAAGAACAGCAAACACAAACTGATGCCATTTGGGACCCGTGACTGGCATTGAATACTTTATTCTAGCTGCTCTAATAAGAAAAATGCCAATCAGGTGGAAGAGGAGAAGGGAGAGAGGAGGAGAAGGGTCCATCATTCATCAAAAGCAAAGAGAGAACATAGACATAGACAGGGAGGATGGAGGGGGGAGAGCGATCAGATGATGTTTGGCTCTGGGCATTAGGAAGTATCGTATGTGACACCTCCATGTGAGAAGGTTACGGCAGACCACTGTAAGGGCCCATGTAATACTCACACAGGACACAGGAAGAGCTGACTACTGGACTTTGGCTTACTGCTGTCTCTCGTCTCTGACTCTCTCTCACACACACAAACAAGCACAGCCATTAAATCTATCAATACAGAGGGCTTTAAGAGCTCAGCGCTCTAATCGACACAAACAAACTTACAGATCACCAGTCGGTTCAATATGTGGGTCTGGATCTTAGAAGACCTGGTATTTTGATGCGTTCAGTTCATGACGAGATAAACTGCTAAATTCAAATCTGTTTTTTGTGCTTTGATTGGAACTGAGCCAGAGATAATGTTTACGTTTTGGACTTTTAAATACACAGACTACCATTCAAAAGTTTGGGGTCAGTAAGCATTTGTAATATTTTTGAAACAAGTCTCTTAGGCTCACCAAGGCTGCATTTATTTGCTTAAAATTCAACAGAAATTTCAAATAACTCTTGTATTTTAGTAATAAGGAATTTATTGTGTGATGGCAAAGCTGAATTTACTCCAGTCTTCAGTGTCACGTGATCTTTCAGAAATACACTGATTTTGTTCTCAAGAAACATTTCTTATTAATGATGAAAACAGTTGTGCTATATTTAATGTTTTGTGGAAACCTTGATACTTTTTTAGGATTCTTTGATAAATAGAAAGTTCAAAATAACGTCAGTTATTTGAGAAAGAATCTTTTGTAACATTATAAAAGTCTTTACTGTCACATTTGATCAATACTGCTGAATACAATAATTCATTTCTAATATTAATTTGTATTAATTACAGTCTTACTGATCTAAAACCTGTATGGTAGTATAAGTGCTAGCAAAAACATTTCTAGTTTATTAATAAATAATTGATAAAATAACATGATCATTTTAAAAATACATTTACTCACAAATATTGAGAATCTAAATATCAAATATTTCACAATGTTGTTAAGAAGTTTGTGAAAATTTGAAAAAAGAAAAATAATTAAAATTGATAAATTACTTTGGCTGAAAAGTGTCACATGACAAGATTGAAGTGTGGTTATGAAAACAGAAATATGATATACGTTCTACAGTTGCCTCACGTTAAAATATTTTAAACTTACATAAAAGGATTAATCGGTACTAGGTTTAGTGCTGAATTATAAATTACGACCACTAATGTCTTTTGAAATTGTTACATAAAATATCTAATAATAAACATTAAACATTTTTCATTTTTAGTTAGCTTAGGTTTTGAAAGCTAACCATTCAGCATGCTACCTTAACATACCATGTGGTAATCAGCCTGCTAGCTTAGCCTATACTCAATGCAAATATTCAGTTATACTTTCTTTGCTTTTGTTTGATCAGGCATCAGAAGTGTTTACCCCTGGGGTCTCAGGTGAACTCAGCTCAACAGGCGGACCAGACAGTCCATGGCATCAGCCTTTTAAATGCAGCCACTGAACTGAATATGAATGCTAATGGATAGCTTTTGAGCACTATTATAGACTTGATGGTGTTTATCACATTATTGTCAGACTGTTTGTGTGCCTTTGTGAATATTGGTTCAGTGGCCTGCCTATTTTTGTTTGTTCTTGAGTTGCTTTTGAAAACACACAAACAGTTCTCTGAACTCTATTCCACATGGAATGGACTGAATGATTGACAATTTTATTTTGAATAATTCATCCGAGTGTGTGAAGGTCAGATGATGATCTGGCTTGTGCCGCCCAGGACTTAGAGCAGAGGTGACACAGTCATCAAATATTTATTTACCCTGTGTACTCCCAATACACTCTCAAAATACACACACACACACTAACCCACCACCGTGACCCTCAAACACTTTCTGACCGGACCTATTTCTGCAGGAACTAACCAATACTTCTCTTAAACCAGTACATAATGACCTGCTATAGATCAAACTTCCCGGTTGCACTGATTTATAACTAATGCCAGAATTAGGGAAACAGAGAAACTGTTCCCAGGTCAGTGGGAAATGTACCAAAACTTTAAACAGTTTCACATTTTTGTGCGCATACTACTGCTTGGTATGTGCAATATGAGCCTGTGTCATCCTGCTGCATCATGTCTTTTCTGGCTTCCAGTTGCGCATTACTCATGCACACAGGTGCAGAGGGTGTGTGTGGGCAGCAAACACTGCTGATAAGTAACTTTAGGTGAGCCTGTTTTGCAACTTTAGTAATAATTGAATAATTTTAGTTGTCACAAACACACACACACACACACACACACACACATAATTAGAAGCATTCAGTAAACAGTTTTATTATTATTATTGTTATTATTATTATTATTATTATTATTCAGTTTGGATGCATTAAATTGATGAAAAGTGACAGTAAACACATTTATAATGTTGCAAAAGGTTTCTGTTTCAAATAAATGCTAAATCACAGTTTACAAAAACATACTAAGTGTAACAACTTGGATAAGAAGTAAGTATAAGAACATGTATCTTGAGCACCAAATCAGCATATTTGAATGATTTCTGAAAAAGATCATGTGACGCTGAAGACTGGAGTAATGGCTGCTGAAAATACAGCAATAAATTGTATTTTAAAATATATTTCATAATATTACTGTTTTTACCGCATCTTTGGTCAGATAAATGCAGCCTTGGTGAACATATTGGTCATGTTATTGGTCTTATTATTATTATTATTGTTGTAGTTGTTGTTGTTGTTAATAATAATAATAAATCACTTAATTTGTGATAATGTACTAAATTGTATAATAATAGTAAATTAATAGCATTATTTATTATAATTAAATATATAACACTTTGTTAACTTTGTTATTTTATAACTTATAAACTTATATAATCATAAGAAAGCATCATGGCACCATTTATCTAAGGAAAAATGCTTAGCTGCATGTGTTTGTATCCTTAAGCCAAGCAGTGAAGTTTTCATTGCGTTGATTTGTTTACTGTGTGTGTGTGTGTGTGTGTGTGTGTGTGTGAGTGAAATACTGTCCATTAGAGAGGGGGTTAAAGTGTGTATTTCAGTGTCTACGGTAAAGGAAACGGTAGATAAAAATGAACTGTAAGCTTCTGATGTGTCTGCCGTGTTTATTTGTTTAACGCTGAGATTTGAGGCCTTATAAATCAGCGTATTCAAACACAAACAAGCACTTTACGTTTTTGAGCAGTGAAGGCATTTACCATTATGGCTTCACACATGGAGTGTGTGTGTGTGTGTGTTAGCCACGCTCTTTAGAGGGCAGTAAGTTTGGGGCTCTCTGATGAACAGCACATGTTTGAGTGCTCCGTGCACCTTGAGTCCGGATGTGTTTACGCTTCCACAGATCGTTGGGTAGTGGTAAGGAAGTGGGGTCTGGGTCACAAGGAAAAAGAGAGAGAGATCAATTTGAGCCATATGTGCTCGCAACTTCCTCAAACACTTGAACCCAGGAACAGTTCAAGAAGTCATTCATATATTTTCAAAAACAGGCAATTATTACAGAAGCCAGACTAACCTTGTTCTATGTTATGCATAAACATAAAAGATATCATGAACTTTTAACTGTACTACACCTTCATTTTTTAGATCAAAAACTTATAAAGGGTATAATTCTAAGAGATAAAGGGTATAATTCTAATCAGGTACTACAGGAATCATTCAACCAGAAATTACATTTGTGTCATTGTTTACTCACTCTCACATTATTCCAAATACATATGGTTTTCCAACGAAGAACAAAAAATGGAATATTTCTAAAAATCTTCCAAGGGGTATGACATTTCATTGGGATTATGTCTGTTAAGCACCTTAAAATTATTATAAAAATAAAATCTGCAATAAACAAATACTGCTAAAAATTCAGCTTTGCCATCACAGGAATAAAATACATTAAATGATATTTCATAATATGACTGTTTTACTGTTTTTTGATGTATATATTAGTGCTGTCAAATGATTAATCGCGATTAATCGCATCCAAAATAAAAGTTCTTGTTTGCATTGTACATGTGTGTTCTGTGTATATTTATTATGTATACATAAATACACACATACATGTATTTACATGTCTATATTTATATTCATATAATTTATATTAAAAATGTATATTTAATATATAAACATATCATATTTTTCTGAAATATATACATGCATGTGCATGTATTCATATATACATAATAAATATACGGTACATAGCAAACATACATATATTATGTAAACAAAAAACTTTTATTTCGGAAGCGATTAATCGTGATTAATCGTTTGACAGCACTTTATATATATATATATATATATATATATTGTTAATATATTCTACAAATTCTTCAAGTTAGGCTTATTTTGTTATAATCTGCTTCATTTAGAAACAACAAAGTCAGTGGTATTTCCTCGTTTAGATAACTAAGTAAACTTGTGTGTCTGTGCCTCATCATGTCCCAGCATGTATCTGGATGTGCTTGTTGAAGACTGTCACACAGGTGTGTGTGGTTGAGTACTCGGTGTTATTGAACTCGAGAGTCTCGAACTGCATCTCCAGGGGACAACTGACAGCTGAGGTCAAAGGTCAACTGCAGCCTCAATGATGGCCGATTAGTTTTGTTGTCAAAGCTTAACAGGTGAAGGTGGGGAGCACCGAATCTTCTGAAAGCATATCATTTAGAAAAAACAACAAACAATGAAAAAAAGAAAAGAAAAAGATGTCTACCGTTCCGACAATGCATGTTCACTCAACACGCACATATCACAACAACTATTGATGAGTCACTGCTGTCACAAAAACACAAATGCACCCACATACGCACATGTCATTTGACTGCTTTAGTCTATCTAGTGAGGCCTTGCCCAGAACTATGGAATGAGGAAAATAACATTTGTCATCCTTTCTTTTCTTTGTTTGTTTTCTCTGTCAGTGTTGTATTTCTGTCGGGTGCACAGAGCAGCACACCTGCAGTGGAGAATTGTTCTGTAATACATTCGCTATTCTTTCCAACACATCAGTATTTCCTGGAAACTTCTGAAAACAGGTCACGCTGCCATGCAATTGATTCTAAGCTCATTTTGTGCTTCTTACATTGTAAAAATTCTCATTCTCATTGTATATATTTCAAAATGTGTATTTTTGAAACATGGCTACACATTTTTTTTTCATAAAGGTTGCAATAAATTGATCAAAACTGTTACAAAAGATTATTTCAAATAAATGCTGTTCTTTTGAACTTTCTATTTATCCTGAAAAAAAAAAAAAAAAAAAAAACATTTATCATGGTTTCTACAAAAATATTTGTGATAATACCAGCTTCTTTCTTGAGCACCAAATCAGCTTATTACAATGATTACTGAAGGATCATATGACACCGACTGGAGTAATGAATGCTGAAAATTCAGTTTTGCCATAGTTTTGAATAAATTACATTTTAAAATATTCAAATAGAAAACAGCTATTTTTAATTGTATTCATATATCACTGCTTTTGTAATATAAACCAAATTCAGTTTTGCTAAGCATAAGAGACTTTTCCAGAAGCATTAAAAAATCCAAAACTTTGAATGGTTGTGTATGTTCAAAATACATAATCTAAATCTGCCTCCCAGTGTTTATCATAAGAAGGGAAATTTGATCTTTAAAGGTGAATGTGTGTGAATTATACAAAACAATTTTAAATGAGTTGCAAGGTTGTAAGTTTTTCCATCTCTGTTTGCAGATGTCTGCTCTTTTCTGCCTTGGTGAGCATTACAGATAATTGCATTTAAATGTTGCATTTTTTAAAATAAATGAGCAGTAATATATAATAATGGCTGACTTCCCATCTGTGCAAAGGTTTGTGTGTTCATCTGCACAGCTGCACAACTTTTTTCTCACAAGCTCTTGCCCATGTGCTAGTATTTATTTATTGTATTTGACAGTATTTGAGTGATATCACTTATATATATATATATATATATATATATATTACTATTGTGAGTAAGGGTATAAAATTATTATTAAGAATACATTGGCAATTCAAATAAACAAAAAATGATGCCGTGAATAGATAAAGAAAGGACTTATATTTATATATAATTTAATAAAATATACAAATGAATGAAAAAAATAGAAAGCAGGGAGAGCGAAATACACTTGGGGTATGCAGGATTGTATATCTGGATTTGTCGTTATTGTTCACACAAGAGAACTGATATAAAAACCACTTATGGATAAAATTGATTGCACAGGTAAGGAACTTGCAACATTCAAAAACTCCCCAAACACGTATCTGCCCTGTCGTTTTACTGCTTTTAAGATAAACCATGACAATAACAAGCAGGCACAAGTCAGCAGTTTTAAATTCTGCTTTATGTCCATCTGTATCCCCTCTCCAAGGACAAAGCTGCGGAGAACACCAGCCAACTGTGACCCTGGACATTTCGTTTAAAGTCTCCACATGAAACAAGTATGGAAAGTACATTGACATACAACTGTCTACTGAAAATACTATTGATGAATTTAGTTTATTAAAAGCCAATGTCATGTGACTGGTCATGAAAAGCTACAAGAAGTATCATTTACTAAAGATTAGCAGTACTCTGAGATGCAACATGGTTCCAAGGTTTGAAGATCAATTTTTGAAATTTACAACATGATTAAGAGATAAAACTGTATTTTTTTATTGGAACTTCAAGAGTAAACAGTCCAGGAGAACATCTTGTCACACAGACCACCAGCTAGCTAACTCTTCTCCCTTAGAGAGACAGATACACAAGCTAGACTACTCAAATAAATATGTAAATATTACACGAAAAAATAAACAATATCACAGAAAAACAAGTGTTTTTTTCTTCCGAATATCAAAATCAAATCAACAGCACCATAATACAGCAGTTCGATAAGCACGAAGCTAATATTGTGTAGCTTACGTTTTAAACAAAATTATTGCCTGTTACTAGGTCAAAACTATCAGTTTAACAGTAATGTCTGTGTATAAGACAAAACAAAACTGTTGCACGTTTCCGAACAAATGTGTGTGGTTTCAGACTGAAACAATGTGTTTGAACGAATCAGTTGAGTGAGTGATCAGTGATTCACTCATATAAAACCAACACATATAGCCACCTACTAGCAAGCAGAGTTATACAAACAAACGACTAATAAATTGGAAATCTGGCACATTTACAGAAAATCCAAGTAGGGCTCACTGCAGTCCACAAGATCCAGGAGGTGTGGTTGGATCCACATCTAGGGGGTGGAGATTGGTAGATTTAGGGGTGGAGATGGGGTGGGTTTAGGGATCAGGGGGTGGAGATGGGTAGGTTTAGGTATATGTAAGGTGGGAGGAGTTGGATCTGGATCCAACCACGCCCCCAGGATCTTGTGGACTGCAGCGAGACGCCCCTCAGAAAATATCTTACTCCCATGTTGCAAAATAAAGTGTATACTCTGTGATTTTAGAAAACATATCCTATATGTGACCAAAACCTCAGTGTGTGCTTTTGTCACCTCTCATTTTTCAATGTGAAGCCTAAGATGTGTTTGTGTTGGATTGAGCCACTGACTTGATTTATTGGTGACATTTTGAATGTGCCATTGGCAAAAAGTCCGGGCAGTAGATTATTAAATAATATATGCCAAAAAATGCTGTATTTTGTAAACTTTTAAACTAAATTATATCATGATGTGAATGTCAAAAACTCTTAGACTAAATAATGCTGGGAAAATAAGCACAGATTTACTTATGTATTTTTGCATGTGAGTCGGAATAATGCATTTACTTATAGAGCTCATATATGTGGTTCAGTCCCATTTGCCCTTAAATAATCATGTGATAGTAACTTTCTGATCTTACGCTCATGTCCACAAAAGTTGGTGTTAAGAATGAATTCAGTAATGCTGAATAATTTTGCAATGCACAAGTGATATTAATAACACAGTGACTGTGATGAAGGTACAGTGTTGACTGCTCCACCAGCAGCTGTTGGGAGTTAGACATGCAGAGCTGCAGTGCATCTTCCCTGTCACGGTCCTGTCATTCAGCCCCTTCTGAACAACCTGAAAAGCCAAGGCAGACTCCAGATAACACATTGCACTTGTGCTTCACACCCCCGCTGAATTATTGGTCTGTATGTTTCCGCTGTCTTGGAAGTAAGAACAAGGTCCATTATTCACCAGATTCCTTGTTTGACAGCATGCTCTTGTAAATCAGCTATAGCACAGCTTTGGCTTCGGTCAATGCCTCATGCTGGAATCATTTTCAGTAAGAACAGATCCTGGCATTACAATGCAGTTCATGTAAGACAAGTCATTATTTTTTGATTACTGTGTTTCCTGTGTGACTGGGCTCTCCATTGCTCAAATATAGTGCAATATTTGTTAATTTGAGGAGCACTAGAGATTTTATGTCATTTGAAACCATTTCAGTGTCTATAGACATTTCATTCTTGTTATTTTTACATGTTTTTCCTACCTGATCTCATGAATGTGCGTATATATAGTACGCCAAATGAAAACAAAAACTCGTGGTATTGATACGCAAAAATGGACTTTGGCGTGTATATGCTACGCGATGGGTAGGGTTAAGGTTGTGGGGTAGATGCGAAATCATATGTACGCGAAAACTGCGTATCATATGCACGCCAACATATTTCGTATCATATGCACGAGAAAACTGCGTACTATATGCACGCCAAACACGCGCGTGTCATATGTAGGCTACGCCAAAGTCCATTTTTGCGTATCAATACCACGAGTTTTCGTTTTTATTTTGGCGTGCTATTTATAAGCATTTTCATGAGACCGGGCAGTCATTCAGTAAAATGTTCATCTGCAGACAAAGTAAATATAGCAGGCATCCCTGCTTTCTCTCACTCAGATAACACTTTCACAGCTGTTCACATAAATATTTAACAATAATTATAATTTTAAAAGGAAGATTTTATATATAAAATGCATGAAAAAAAGTATAAAATGAGATTATTTCTTCTAAAATACTTTAGGATTACTGGGACAAGTTGTCACACCTGTTTTGTATTTATATATTACAGTTAATATAAATGTAAAATATTTTAGATATTATTTGTATTATTACATATTAAATGTTATATTTATTATTAAATGTTATATTACAAATATATTTGTTCTATCTATCTATCTATCTATCTATCTGTCTATCTCTATATATATATCTTGGATATGACTAACAATTAGAAAAATGTACTTAGCAAGTATTCTGTTTTTGGACTGAGAATGAATTATTTCTCTTTTTCTTTGACACACTCTCTCTGACCGTCTGCGTTTGTTTTAACTCTGTCATGAATGAATGAACATGGCTGATTAAATGAGGGAATTTGACTTGTGGTTTTGTAGGGTTAGCGTTAGCATATTTCGATGGAGCTGAATCCACAGAAGCTTTTATTTGGCCAGTAAATGGGATGCTTCACATAAGCATGCTTTGGCAGTCTGTTGTTTATATACGGACACACTAGCTCATGTAACACTAAATTAAAAAAATGTGAAAACCCGACACTGTCTCTCGCTACTCTGCTGGCAAGCGTGCAGTCCTACCGAAGTTTTTCTAAGGAAAAATGTCTTTTCTTCCATGTTCTTTGTATTCTAGGCACAACAAATTAAACCGAACAGTGTTGCATTCTCGCAAAGCCCGTCATTTCCAGTAACCTCTATTATTCTGAGATATAAGTGTCAAAATATCTATATAAAATGAGTGTTCCTCAGCCAAAATGATTATTTCTATTTAGGTTATTCACATTCTGGCTGGAACGATTCGGCCTAATTGGAGGTTTTAAGATAATGGCTCTTTCAGAGTGCTGTCAGCCAAAGGAATGGACGTTTCTGGAAAGTCCTCTGGCAGTTGGTGCATTGAGTATTCAGTGTGAGGCCCTGGCCTGCCTCAAGTGCTCACAGCTGGATGCTCTAGAAGACTGGAGAACTGAAGCCGTGTCAGGAGACTGAATGGGCCTCGCTGTATAGGCCTCTGTCCTTATTTACTCGCGGAGCTGGAACCTCTTGTGT
Organism: Tor tambroides; assembly: GCA_021397915.2. Taxonomy (NCBI): domain Eukaryota; kingdom Metazoa; phylum Chordata; class Actinopteri; order Cypriniformes; family Cyprinidae; genus Tor; species Tor tambroides. The sequence continues at coordinate 9,052 of JAFVLL020036193.1, read as the reverse complement.
TTGAGCTCAAATTGAGATGCATACCTGAGCACGGCTGGATGAAGAAAGACTAAAGCTATTCATCTAATTCTTGGAAATTGGTTATTTGCTTGATTCTTTGTCATATTCTTTGACATTGTTATAAATTAATTAGCTGTGATTAGTTTCCCACAGTGCAGTCTTTCAGTAAATCAACACATTTAATATTGTTATATATATATATATATATATATAAATGTGTATATTTTATATCTTGAAATAATTCCCTTGAGTAAAAACAGTAACATTGTGATTTTTTCAATATAATTTAAAATAACTGTTTTCTATTTTAATACAATTTAAAATGTCATTCATTCCTGTGATGCAAAGCTGAATTTTCAGCATCATTACTCCAGTCTTCAGTGTCACATGATCCTTCAGAAATCATGCTGTTATGCTTATTATCTTGAAAACTGTTTTGCTGTTTAATATTTTTGTAGAAAGCATGATACACTACAATTAAAAAGTTTGAGGTAATTAAGATTTTTTTAAAAAAATATTAATACTTTTATTCACGATGCATTAAAGATTTTTTTAATGCTGCACACACACACAAAGTTTCTATTGTATAAGCATTTTTGTTCTAGTTTTTAAATTTATATTTTAATTATATATAATTTATGAATGAAAAACATCCAACATAGACTGTAAGAAAACTTCTTTGTAAAAACAAAATTGTTAATGCATGTGCATTCTGAGAATAAAGCAGCCAAACACACCCACATGTATTCTTCACCAATTTTCTGTAAATGTTGTAGTGATCCGTGCAGTATCTCACAGCGCTGTGAACCACAAGTGTTCAGGTGGCAACCATTATCCCATTATCTATAACAGGAGCCCCAGGGGTAGACGGCCATAAGCTGTGCAGCTGCAGCAATCAATGACAAAATCACCACTACTGAGAGTGTTTTACCAGAGCGCTAGTGTCTTCAGGGTAACAGGTCTCAGATCAGTGTGGTGGAAAAGGGAGGGACACACTTGTTGTCTTGTCAGAGGTGAGTGATTATGAGGTGCAGGGGTCAAGCAATCGGATGGGCGTCCTGCGTAGAGATCTTTTCAATTAAAACAAATGACAGAGGCATTGTAAAGATTACTATTATTTATTTATTTATTTATTTATTTAATAATAATTACATTTTAATTTTAATAATCTTATATTTTCATAATAATGTAATGTTTTTGAAAAAATATATATATGCATATATATATGCATATATATAATATACAGTGCCCTCCAAAAGTATTGGATCAGTAAAGACAAAATTGCTCTGTTGGCTGTGGAGTCAAGACATTTACAAATATGATTAAAAGATGAATATGAGACAAAACTACAGAATGTCACATTTTATTATTGGGTGATTCAACACATAGATGTTTTACCAGCTAAGAAGTTCAGAACTTTTAGAGTTTCATCCCTCTATCTGATGTGAGCATAAGTATTGGAACAGTTGCCTCACAGGTCTTTCTAAGCGATCAGCTGTGTCCTGTTGCATTAATTCTTCAGATATTAAAAGCAGGGACTGTCGTATCAGTTATATCCATTACTTCTGTATTCTGAATCTTGCATTCGATGATGACACACACAAACCAGGATGAAGATGAGGGAGCTGACTTTGAGAGAAAAGCAAGCAATTTGGATGCTAAAAGAAAAGAGGAAGTCAATTAGAGCTATAGCAAAAACAAAGGGCATGGAGAAATCAAGAGTTTGGAAACCACCAGCGACACCAGCAACCAACAACGACCTGATCAGCTGAGAAAACAACAGTAGTTGATGACAGACAAATCATAAAAGCTGTGAAAATGAACCCTAAAAGACGTGTCTGTAAAATCACCAACAACTTCCAGAAAGCTGGGGTGATGCTCTGACAATCTACTGTCCTCAGGAGACTTTGACACAGAATTACAGATGCTACACAGCAAGATGCAAACCTCTGACCAGCACCAAAAATAGAAAGACAAGATTAGAGTTTGCAAAAAAGCACAAAGGTGAGCCAGAAGAGTTTTGGAACTGTGTTTATGGACCGATGAGACAAAGATGAACCTTTATCTAAGTGATGGGAAAGCAAAAATGTGGAGAAAAAAGGGAACTGCAAATGATCCCAAGCATACAGCCTCATCTGTAAAGCATGGTGGAGGTGGTGTCATGGCATGGGCATGCATGGCTGTCTCTGGAACAGGCCCTCTCAACTTTACTGATGACTTAATGTATGATGACAGTAGCAGAATGAATTTGGAAGGGTACAAAACCATCTTGCCTACCAATATTCAAGAAAATGCCACCAGATTCATTGGGAAGTGCTTCATATTGCATCAGGACAATGACCCAAAACACCCTGCCAGTTCAGTCAAGGAATTTATAAGGGCAAATAAATGGAAAGTCTTAGATTGCCCAAGTCAATCTCCAGGTTTAAATCCAACTGAACATGAATTTCACCAGCTGGAGAGGAGAGTAAAGGCAGAAACTCCCCAAAACAAGCAACAATTGGAATTGGCTGCATTAAAGGCTGGGAAAAGTATTTCAAAGGATGAGACCAAGAGTCTGGTGATGTCTATGGGTCACAGATTCACTGCTGTGATTGTGCGCAAGGGATCTGCAACTAAATAATAGCTTTTAATCTTTTATATCTGCCTTATGTTCAACTGTCCCAATACTTATGCTCACATCAATGAGTGGGATGAACTCTAAAAGTGCTGTTCTTTTTATTTGGTAAAACATGTATGTGTTGAAATGGCTAATAATAAAATGTGACATTCTGTAGTTTTGTCTCATATTCATCTTTTAATCATATTTGCAAATGTCTTGACTCCACAGCCAACAGAGCAATTTTGTCTTTACTGTTCCAATACTTATGGAGGGCACTGTATATGCTTTATATGTATTCACTTTATTTTTTTTCTTAGATTTCATTTTATTTCTGTTTTTAAGCTTTTTTTTTCTTTCAAAAAAAGAGAGATGTTTTTATAGATTTAAAGGGATAGTGCCCCCCAAAATGTAATTTTCTCACCCTCATGTCATTCCTAAACTGTATTCATCCACAAGTGGTCACATGAGACACTATGGTCGCATGTAAAAACCAAGTGTAAACAGCAATGTGTCTCGGCTGACAACTTGTGATCTCAATACCTGTTGTAAACTGGTCAAAAGGTAAAAAAAAATCATGCATAACAAAACTAATTTTTTTGCGCACATGTGGCCTCATGACAGTTCAGCTTGGATGAGCGACAAAATAACGTACAGCTCAAATGTGAAATATGCTTTGTGCAACATGATTGATTGTTAAATAAATATGTAAAATCACATTGAACGTACATGCCAGAGCAAAGCGACTGCTTTAGCAATGTTATCCTTAGTCAGTGTAACCGGGTGACACTTTGCTTTGTGTACACAGAACTTAAAAAACTGGATTTCGAACAAGATTTATGCACAAGTTCTTTCCTGTGCAAAAAGAAACAGAAAATTTGTTGTTTGCTTTGACAAAGTCGTATGAAGTTTTGACAAATGCTTTTCTTTTGATATTTGGCTCGGGCTCACGGATTCCAACTACAAAGTCACCCCTCTCTTTGAACTGCGCAAATAATGGACTTTTGAAATGGGTTCATTACACCATGCTAATTTCTATTATGGGCGATTAAACGCAGCTCCCTCCTCCTCCCTATCATAGCCATCGCCAGGAGCGCAGCTCTCTGTAGGGGTTCCGGTTCATTTGGGCTCCACTCCCACCCCTCCCTCCGGTGAGACTATTCAGCCGACCTGGCCAAATCTATTCAGCGCAGCTCTATTCAGGTCTGGGAAAAGAAAGAGAGCCAGTGAGAAAGAGAGCGAGAGAGGAGAAAGAGGAAGAGAAAGAAAGGTTTCACAGCTGCAGCTGCTAAACGCAGGGTTTGGGATTGCTGAGCATGCGTGGGTTTCAGACCACTAAAGGGCTTTGGCCCCTTCTTCTCATCTCTGTCTTCGTTCTTTCTCTCACCTTCACTCCTTTATTGTGCCTAATAAAGGACAAGAAGAAAGAGGAGGAGGAAGAGGAAGAAAACAAGAAACATGGTGTTCAGTTGAATAGGGTTATATTCCTGGTGCGATTTTCTTAGTTCAACTTTATCTTAAAGGAAAAGTTCACACAAAAATGACTTGTCGTCTCAAACCTGTATGACTTTCTTCTTTTGGTCGCTCTTTTTCATGTAATTTCAATGAATGGGCCCTGGAGTATTCATGCTTCAGAAAATACACAAAAGCACCTTAAAAGTATGATATAAGCAGTCTTATGCGACATATTCCAAGAAGTCGTTCAGTAGTTTAGGAATTGAAACAGAGGAATTTTTCTGTTAAAATGTTAAAATGAAAATTTGCTGACAGTTTACTCACCCTTAGCCATCCAATATGTAGATGGGTTTTTCCAGTATGTGATATAGATGAGTTTTTCGTGGAAACAGATTTGGAGAAATGTGGCATTAAATAACTTGCTCTGCAGTGAATGGGTGCCATCAGAATGAGAGTCCAAACAGCTGATAAAAACATCACAATAATCCACAAGTAATCCACACAACTCCAGTCCGTCAATTAACATGTTGTGAAGCAAAAAGCTGCTTGTTCATAGGAAACAAATCCATCATAAAGGCATTTTAACGTTAAACTGTCACTTCTAGCTGAAATATGAGTCCATAATCCATAAGAAATCTTCCTTCAGTGAAAAAGTCCTTCCCCTGTTGTCTTCTCACATCAAAATCCACCCACATATTTGTTTAAAACTATTTTGGACTGTTTTGCTTGTAAACTGTGCTTAATCTGTGCATATTTCTCTCCTGATGTAATACTAAATTTTTCCAAATCTGTTTCGATGATGAAACAACCTCATCTGAGGGTGAGTAGATCAGCAATTTTTGGGGGGTTATCTATTCTAACTGCTCCAACTGGATCACTGAGTTCAGAGTTGAACTTGAGAACCGAATTGGTCTCATTTGTAATGAGCATCCAGAAAGGTTGAAGTGATTCACTGAAAAGATCCAAGAAAGAATGTTTCGTCCATGAATCAGGCATTCGTCATCTGAATGTGTAATGTAATATTTCTCTGACACTACATCTTAAAATTGGACAATTGTCTGTGAGTCACAGATTGTGAGGGAAGCTAAACAAGCAGTTAAGTCAGGTCTGAATTTGTCTACATTTCAGTCCCCAGCAGGCCACTTTATCAGTTTTATCTCTTGAGAGACTCTCTTAGTCTAAGTAAATCAGCGTGCCCCTGTTCACCATAACCCCCCCCGCAAAGATGTAATGACCACTTCCCACAGCTCATCAGCCACTTAAGATAATGTAATGACATTGATAAATCACCCATAAATCTGTGCCCCAAGCATGTGCCATGCGCTCATTTGTGGTGGATGGGAATGAGGATTGTGTAACTTTAAATAAATTGAATTTCCCCGGCCGGGCTTCCATGTTCATTGGGCTCCAATGAAGGTGTAATTTAATATACGTACTGGAGTTTCTGTAGATTTACCAGCTTGATAAGATTATGCACACACCGTGTAAGGTTTTGAAGCTACAGTTTTGTAAAACTTTTGTCATTGACCCTGAAGTGTCATGTTAGACTCAACTGTTCTCAATTTTTCTTTCAAAATTCTGCATGAATTACATTTCATCCCCAGTTTCCCTGACTTACATTTATGTGGTGGAAAAAGTATGTTAAGTATATTAACATGCATACATACTCCACACACACACACACACATATGTATGTATTTTTTCTGGTTATTTAAAAAAAAATTGTAATTAAATTTAACTGAAATTAAAAGATAATGTAAAATATTTAAAAAGTATTTAAATTAAATTGGAATTAAATTAAAACATTATTTTTATTAGATTATGCACAAATTACATAATTACACCTTTGGTCTGAGATCATGGTTTTACAATCCTAAAAATAACACCCTGCCCAGTTTCAGAGACAAAACCAGCACTGGCAAAAAAAACAAACCAAAAAAAAAAAAAAACCTTAACAAAAGAGTGTTGCTAAACAAAAGACGCATCACCTCTTAAGCTCGGCCATACAGAAGACACCTTTCACACGCTGCATTCCTGCCCTGCGCCACACAGCAAAACCCATTCAAAGACCATCACTTCTTTTATCACGTATTTTGCCCATATTAAAACACTCTTGCTCAAATAAACAAGAGCTTCACAGTGGTTGCCTTCTCCACCCTGCCAGCATATGGGAGGCAGCGTCTATACACCTGAATCTGTGTGCTGATTGAGGACATATAAACACCAAGGAGACGTTGGCCAGGTAAACACTTAAGCAAGCTGTTAACACAAGACTGTTGCAACAAGGCATGCCTTCTCCAGGGATGACATCAAGTGATGGGCAACCTTTGCAACACTCAAAAACAGGTCAAGGAGGAGACATCTTTCAACACGCACGGTTTTGGCCGGTGCGCGACGAGCTCTGGGAAATGAAAGGAACTTGGCAGAAGTGGGCAAGATCCACTCACTTTATTAAACAAACAACAGTGAGAAATGTAAATGTTAGTGTGCGTACACAATAAAAAAAACTACCTTCTTGTTTGGACACCTGCGGAGGGGCTTGTGCGAAGTTCTGCTTGACTCATGCCGCTGGGCCTAAAGATAAAGCCACAGCTAAGAGAGTGTTTTCTTAAAGGAAAAGTTCACCCAAAAATGAAAATTTGTTGACAATTACTCACCCATTGTTGACATTACTCACAAAAGAAAGAGTCGACTGAATCATTTAAACAAGTCGTTTTTAAAACGAATCCCAAGCCGTTTCATGTTGACGTCAACATGAAATATTAGCATATTTCCCGCCCACTTGTTGCGCGCGCAGACCTGGCAAAACTTGATTTTCGCGTTGGTCTCAATGAAAATGCAAATTCATTCTTTGCCACTAGGTGCCGCTTTTGGAGCGGTAAAAATAGCTGTTTCCCCGGTAAGGGCAGTAGGCTACACAAAGCATGGCCTGATGAAATGGAAATGAAAATGAGACCAATCGGACCAATCACCACAGATTAGCGTCACGCAAAGGAGGGCTTTGGAAAAATGAATCGTTGAGTGAATCGTTTGGGAGTCGTTGAGCAAATAAGGTCAAAATATATGCATATTATAAGACAATGAAAGTGTTTTTTGAACTTGCATGCATGTCAACCTGTTGTTGGGGACTCCCAAAACCAAAGTGAAACCTTGAAAAATGAAACAAAATGAACCTTTCATTACCCATAATAGGGGCATTTTAATGTCTCAGGAAGTGAAACGTTGTGTGTTTCATAAAGAATAAAAGTTTCATTAAAAGAATGAAAATCTTTAAAAGTAATCTTAATGATATTTATTAATTAATTTGTATTAATTACAGATGCTCACTAATATATTCAGTAAGGAAAGTATGTTACTCGTTGTTTTTATTTGATGGTCACATTATTAAATACGAACCTTTCTTTAAAAAGGTAGTTTTTTTTAAACCATATGAAACCAGCATAAAAATCACTTCAATAAAAATCAAAATCAAAGTGACTTACAATCACACTGTAAATCGCTGTCAGTAGGAACGCCCCCTTTTAGCCATCAGTGTTGCAATATACCAGTCAGTGTGCAGGTGTGATGCAACTATAATTGTCTAAAATGTACTCCTCAGTACAGACTCATTGAATTACAGCACATTTAGACCAGTGCATATGAAACCTTTCTTCACGCTTCATCTGAAACTCAAACTGCGTTTTCTCCTTTGGGTTTAGGGATTCTCGCTTTTTAGCCAGGACTCAGAGATATGATGAGACGTGCAAGTGCCTCTGCTTCCTATTAACCCAGGCATTTCCTCGCTATAGCGCACAGCCGTTAAACATCCAGAGATAGCACAACGTGCTGGCTTCGTTTCACGCCTCTCCATTTTATTGTTGACGAATAGCTTGAGCAGATGGACTCGTTATCTTTGAAGATTCCAGCACGGCCAGCGTGATAAATTGGCACAGGCCTGCAACACACATAGGCATGCACAGTGACAAAAACACACAAAACGCAGCTCATGCAGATGGAACGGCATCCCTTCCAACCTTGAATTATCTACCGTTTAAAAACTCTGGTTCAGGCCCACTTCACCTCACTCTCTCCTTCACAGAAGCACCAAATCCAATGTCTTCATGTGCTCCACCATCTGTCCAAAACCTCGCACGAGGCTCTTTCATCTTCTTCCAGCAGTGGATGTGCACTGGATGGAGCATGAGTAAGAGAGAGAAGAGAGAACAAGAAAGAGAAGTAAGGGTCTCTCATCTGATACGCACATTAATTTACTGGCAAACTTTCTCACCACTATAACTGATCCAAAAACAGTTCCCAGAGACAGTGTTTGCTAAAATTCTCAGGTGTGTGCCGAATGAAATGTTATGTGTGAAAGGGTCTAGAAATTTAAATTGATTATTTTAATCAGTGAGAATTCATAGCTATGTTCCATAAAAACAATACAAACAAACAATAATAGCTTTACTCAATAAAGTTTCACTTTAGATTACAGATTCATACTGTCACATGTGTAAATGCAGATTCAGTGCATACTATTTGTAAATTAGAGCTGTCTTTTCCCATTTTGGATTTGAAATATTGTTATAGTATTGTTTTTCAAGTTCACTAACACTACTGATACTACCCTTCAAACACTAAACTGTGTCTCTTTATGGCTCTTTATGGTCTCCTGACACTTGTGTCACTTCCAAGTTATTTGTAAAGCAAATGATTTACAGTCGGCACACTGACTAAATCATATGTGAAACCATGTCAAGAGCCCTCTCAGAATAGAAAGCTAAAATACCTTAGTCAAATGCCATTTGGGTTAAAGAGGACAAAATGTGGGATCACTTATTTGAATAGATATATTTATCAGCAATTTGGCTTCACGTTTATGTCAGTATTACGTAAAACAAAATCCTTTTGTTGTTGTCACTCTAAGGCAGGGGTGTCCAAACTCGGTCCTGGAGGGCCGGTGTCCTGCAGAGTTTAGCTCCAACTTGCCTCAACACACCTGCCTAGATGTTTCTAGTATGC